>CAJHQQ010003059.1:0-51910 GCA_905132885.1 Moricandia moricandioides
TTGATAATGTCAAGTTCATCTCCACAATTCCTATATAACATCTTCATACATATTTTGATGTTTTTAGGTATTTTCGTTAGTAATATGCTAATATTAAATATATTGTCAAGATATATGTCGAGGGATTTAGAAGTGGTGATGATCTTACAAGAATCCGGTCTAGAATATAATGGATTGTATGAAACATTACATGTTATTGGCATGGGTTATATGAAGGCTCCTATCGCATTGACATATGCATAAGCTATTTAGAAGCACTCATGCAAGTGAATATCATGATTAACATTCATATTTATATAAACTAAATAATATCAATCTTGTACAATTAAAATCTTGAAAGTGGTGGTCTTGAAAGGTTTATGTACTTGTTCATTGTTTTTAGTACATATATCATAAGTTTTGAGTTTGAGAGGTAAATGAAATACATGTAGGTGCTAAGTTTATAGGAGTCAAAATGAAAATTTAAACATGGAGAATAATATTTCATGAAAATCATTTTTATTGAGTTGGGTAGTTTGATACGTGATGGTAAAAATTTGGCTGCCATCTCTGACCAATATCAGTCAACAGCCAATGATGTTCAATAAGTTTTCTCTGAAACTGAAATCATATGTTTATACCACTTTTCCATAATCTTGTTATAAAACTTTAAAATATCTCAATGATAGTTTTCACTAAAACATATTATGAATGAATAAACACTTACTTATACTGACCTATATTGTATATATTTCTAGTTTTCTTATTATTGTTGGTAAATAAATTGTAGATTTATAAAAGAGTAATTTGATTATATACATATAATTAAACTTTTAGATCAAATTACCTACATTAAATCTAACTGCACCAAACATTCAACTTTGAAAAAAAAAAAAGAGAAAAAGTTCATATATTTTTAAGCTATTGTAATATGGAATATCAACATAAACATGTGAAACCATAAAACAAGGTAAACATTTTGTTCTAAAGACAATAATCTATACTAATAAAGTTACTATACTCTCTTCTACGTCACTTCCTTGTATTTGTAGAGTGCCACATCAGATTCAAGAGTTACACTTTTCTGTTGTTCAATTTTCTACATTACAATTCATTATTAACCAAAGTTGCAATATGTGTTAAGCGTACAACCCAACTCATCACTTACTAGAAAGTTGTTATATTGCAGGCCAGTTAGCCCAAACTGCTTAACTAGAGTTTAGGTTTGACAATTTTGGCCGATATACTCATAAACATAAGCATTTATGTCTTCTATCAACTACTTGAGCGGTTTCATCTCTCTAGTTTCTTCAAAAGCTTTGTGATAGCATATTGATGCACGGTTCATTCGTTCTAGTAAAATCCGAAAAGGTGATTTTTCATTCAAAAATCTAATTGTATTGATTTAAATGACACATTTTTCTCTTCTAATTTGACATCAACCAGTTTTGGTGAATCAATTAATAGTAATAGTTTTCTTACATATTTTGTGCTCAAAAAGTGATTGTTAATTCATTAGATAGAACTGCCAAAATTTGTATGTTGATTGTTCTATCCTATTCTGATTTTCAAACCATCTTGTGTTGAATAATAAAATAGTATTTTGATGTAAAATATATTTGGTTTTCTGTAATTTTATGTACAATCAGTTTTTTTTTTTGTAAAAAAAACATCAGGTTTGTCTATGCTAAATGATAGATTTTTTTTCTGATTTTACCAAAATTTTAATTAAAAACAAACCAGATTATATACGGATCATCATCTTTGTTAGTCCAACCATGGTACGGGTTGGACACGAAAATAGTGTATCTAATTCTTAGTTTTCTTTACGAAGTTAAAAACACATACCGTATCACATAATCATGAATAACCAAAAATAATAAAGAAAACAACTGTCAAATAAGTTTAATAATTTTATGAAAAAATATTGTTTAAACATAAGAACTCAAGTAAAGCAAGAACATGTTAATGTCGACCGGGTGATTGTGGTCGAGTGGTAAGGAGACGGAACTGGGACGCCAACACGTTTCAGGTTCGATCCACCTGCTGCGTGAAACTAAGTCACAATTATCCTGGTCACCTTACACGGATATATGAGGCCATGCTTTAGAACCCATTTGAATACCCGGAGAGAGGGTCTATCCGTGGGCTGCACCTCCCCTTGGGGATTAGTCTGGGCCTCTCCATGGGTCTGGGATACCCCCAAGTTAATTAAAAAAAAAAAAAAAAACAGGTTAATGTCGTATGCGATTATCTGAACGGGAAAACCGATTAGGTCAACGCATCATTTTTAGTATTGGATTAAAAAAAGATGAATTTTACTACTATGGGTCAAAAAAACTACCTTCACAAAATTAACCGTCAGAACTTTAAAAGTAAAAGTAAAAAATGTTGCAACAAAACAATAAAATAAAAAAAACGTTTAAAGCATCGATTTGTAAAAAAAAAAAAGGAATGTTATTATCAGAAAGAGAGAGAGAGAGAGAGAGAGAGAGATCTGGCGTAGAAGGAAACCAAAATTGATTAAAACTCCACCAACAATCTTCGTCCCTCTCTTCCTTCAGATCGAAAACCCTAAAATCAAATTCACCTCAATGGCGATTCTCCCCTCTCTGTAATTGTCGGCGATTTCGGAATGGCATGGTTTAAACGGATTCAATTGTAATTCCCAACAAAAAACACGGATTGAATTGAATGGCATCAGCTCAGGTTAAGCCTAGTTCCCGGAGGCAGGAGGTCGCCGAAGCTGGACGCCGTAAGGTAGATCCATCATCATCATCATTGATGATTATGAAACAATGTTCTTATTTGACAAAGGCCGTGAATAATTTGAAATGTGTGTTGTTGTTTTTTTGATAATCGATCGATTCAGCTTGAGCAATTTCGGAAGCAGAAAGCAGCCAAGAAGGCATCACAAAGCAATAATACTACACATCCTGTTGATAAAGCTGTCACAGATTCAGATGGAGATGGTGTTAAATCCACCATCTCTAATGGACCTTTCAGGCAATCTTCTGAATCACATCAAGATGTATATAATTTATCTTTTTCGAATAGCAAAGAGAGAAGCCTGAGAGATGATGAGTCAGTGGGCACATCTGGTTTCTCTAGTAGCTTAGAGCTGAAGGGTTCTAACTATAGGCCTGAAGTTGTACCTTTTAGCAATATAGACAAGCGATCGAGTGGGGATTTCGATCAAAGTGATGGTTTTCCCAAAGGAACGTCTCCTTTTTCTGAAAGCACTCTGCTTTCAAGCCCGATGCAAATGGATGGTTTCATGCATGGCAGTGGATCAATCTCATCCAGAAAAGGTACTATTTTATGATATAGGATTGATGAAGTAATGCTTTTGTTCCGACCCTTTGTTCGTTTCATTTGTTTAAAGGGAACAAACCAATAAGATTTTTTTTTGTTCTTGTTGCTAGACTCTCTACAACCTACTACCAGGATGGTAGGGTCTGTTCACGAAGTTGACAAAAATCAACAGGGAAGTGGTGAGCTAAGAGGAGGTAGCAGCATTGGGCAGAAGCCAAATTTGTCTAGCAGTTATTTGTTTAGTTCTCCGGAAACATCTTCTCGACCGTCTGAATCTTCGGGTTACAGCGTCAATATCACAAGCTCTTCGCCCTTGTACTCATCTATAAATGAAGCAAGTGTGAAGAGAAACCGTCCATCTTTCCTTGATTCCCTTAATATTTCAAGAACTCCAGAGACTCAGTCTCAACACCCTGAGAAGGAGGAGGATTTGGCTACATCAAGTGGTTCCCAACTAACTGGCGGTGATGGTTTTGGACTATCTTCAAGCCAGCATGTATCCGGGAAAATAGACAGCAACGGACCATCATTGACAAGTGGAGCCTCTGATTACTCATTTGAAAATTTCAAAAGTCCCTTGTTTCCTGTTGCCAATGGAGTAATGCCAGGTTTCACTGATTACTCAATGCCAAAACAAAATGATGATTTTAGTACTCTGGAACAGGTAATATCTTATTTCTTTCAGCATCTTTTATTTTGTATATGTATTGTCGATATGCTGCTAAATAGGTGGAAAGTTATGTTTGATAATTTTGGGATGAGATGAGCGACAAAGGGTGTGCTTTTCTCATTTAAATAAGAAGTGGGAATAATTCTCAGGATATATTAAGAGAGCAATTGGTCAAAATTTTATGATTGATGCCTCGCGCTGGTGATTCATATTCTTTTACATTGTCATGCATTTTACTTTTATTTTATCCTTGCTTTCACTATTGCTCTTTCAGTCTTTCTACACCCTTTGACCTATGCATACTCTAAGACACAGTTTCATATTTCCATTTTTAGCATATTGAGGATTTGACACAAGAAAAGTTCTCACTGCAAAGGGATCTTGATGCTTCACGTGCTCTGGCAGAATCCTTAGCATCTGAAAATTCTTCGATGACAGACACTTATAACCAGCAGGTACATGAAGACTTATGGCATCCTAGTTGTGTAGTGTCCAGCATACGTAGAGAACAAGCTTGACCATTTATAGTAGTTACCCAATGATTTGCATATGCTCATGCTACGTTGCTCGCCAATTTTTTTGTGTCATGTGGTTTTAGGATTTCTGGGAAATGGGAAGAGTTTTTTAATTCATAATTTGGACGTATGTACAATGAGTCTCATTTTTTACTAAAGTGCCAAGCCCATGCTCTTAAACCATTTTTAGACTATCTTGTGAAAAATCACATTTTTAGACTATTAAATAATTGCTGTATAGTGAGACATATGGTTGTTAAAACAAAGAAATTTGAGATGTTTCTTCAGGATGACTACGTAATTAGCATTTACTGGGCTTATCTACTATTGGCCTGTGTCCACTGACCTTTGTAATAGTCCCAAACCTGACAACATGTAATGATTGTTCTTCTTCTATTTCATCCAGAGAAGTATTGTCAACCAACTAAAAGATGATATGGAGAAGCTACAGCAACAGATCCAAGAACAAATGGTTAGTATCCTATTAACTACCTATACCCAACATAAAAAATGGTTAGTACCCTGGTAACTACCTTTACTCAACAAACCCCAGTTGTATCCCTTAGCAGTATATTTTAGTAAAGGATGATATTGCATTTTTGCTGCATTTATATGTTATCAAATGCTTAATGTTTACATATGAGACTCAAAATTTGGGAATGCCAGCGTGTGAATCTGGATGAGCATCTGTATGCCTTGTTCAGTCATCCGCTGTAGCTATTGTCTAGATTCTTCCAGAAGCTGTTACTTGATTTAAATCTGCTTCCTTACAGGCGGAACTTGAATCCTTCAGGATTGAGTATGCAAATGCACAGCTCGAATGTAATGCCGCTGATGAGCGTTCCCAAATACTGGCTGCTGAAGTCATTAGTTTGGAAGATAAGGTAATAAGCTTTGTTTGTTTAACTATCACATTAGTTTAGAGTAAGAACAGATATTTTCAACTTACTGCAAAAGTGTGGAATGACATTTTTTGTTTAGATTTTTAAGCTTTGAAGATGCTGTTTCTTCTAACCTCAGATCCTCATATACATCTGTTTAGTGGTTAACTTTATCGTGGAACATATTTAGGCTCTCAGACTCAGATCTAATGAGTTAAAGCTGGAGAGAGAACTGGAGAATGCACAAGCGGAAGTGTCATCTTACAAGTATGCTCTTTACTGTATTGTTATTTACCTATCCATAATTTCTATGGTTTTCTCTCTCATCTTAACTATCAAGTGTTATAGGAAAAAATTACAGAGTCTAGAAAAAGATCGCCAAGACTTACAATATACAATTAAAGCTCTGCAGGAAGGTAAGCACACTGCAAAGTGATGTGATACTACAAATTTTGTATATATCTTATATTCTTCATCTTCATTTTCAGAGAAGAAGGTCCTACAAACTATGGCTTCCTCTAGTGGAAAATCCAGTGATCTCGGTAAAAGCTCTACTAGCAGGAAAAACGCATCAACCTCTACCGAAGGTCTTGGTAATGGTCTATATCTACTCATATATCTGTATCTTAAGATTTTTTTTTTAAGTTCAATCATGTTTAATTAGACTCTAGTTGATGGGGGTGTAGTCTTCTAAACCAGGATGCTAGGATGAAATTTCATATTTTATAATCCTGTTTTCCTCTTTGTTTTCCTGGTGCAGCAATATCAGATGCTATGTCAGAAAGCTTCAATCAAGAAACAGATTCTGCTGCTCTACTCGAAAGTGATTCATCCAATACTTCTATCATTCCTGAAACTGGACACTTAACTCTTGAAGGATTTTCATTGAGCGTCCCAGCTGATCAGATGAGAGTGATTGATAACATTAATACATTAATTGCTGAGGTAGTATTCATGGATTATTTATGTGAAGTTCTCTCAGACTTTTTTGTTCTTTAGTTGTGAGAATCAATATTTTCAAGTCTTAAGATGCTACCATTTCTCAATGTGGATGCCAACGTGACAGTTATTTTGCTTCTTTGGCTGCAGTTGGCAATTGAAAAAGAGGAACTGGTGCAAGCATTGTCATCTGAGTTATCTCGAAGTGCGCATGTGAAGGTACTTTAACATCAACTGATAAGCATGAAATGCATGACCTAGAGCGTGTTTTCATTACACTCAGCGACTTGTAACATGTCTGACTGTGATTTTTAGATGGTTTCGTCCTCATAGCCTCAAAATCCCACACCATTTCTTCATCTTCATTTTTTAACTTTGGTCCCCGTCCTCACGACTTTTATATGTTCGTTAAATGTGTGTGTGGTATTGTGGGTTTCTCCTGTTTCCTAAAGTCTTTATATTTATGTTTGGTAACCATAGGAGCTGAATAAAGAGCTATCCAGAAAACTGGAAGTCCAGACACAAAGGTTAGAGCTTCTAACAGCACAGAATATGGCTACAGACAATGTTTCAGCTGCAAAGCAGGTGGATTCTCATGTTGTTCAAGAGAGACCACCGATTGCAGATGAGGGCGATGAGGTACATTCACACACACTTTCTTCTCTGGTCAGAGTTCAAAACGTGGATCTGAAAAAAATGAGGTATACACACGTTAATCATTTCTCTCTTTTAGGTGGTGGAAAGGGTTCTAGGATGGATCATGAGGATGTTCCCAGGAGGGCCATCGAAAAGAAGGACAAGCAAGCGACTCTAATACACGACTTGCTCAGCCTTGAGACCCTTCTTGCCATTCTGTACATCGCGGCATAGCCATGGACCACTCGCTGTTGCTTCCTTCTCCCTTTTGTTTTGGAAGACTTTTTTTTGGATATTTGATCCGAAATTTTGGGTTCCATCAAATCAAGAAGACAGCAGAAATGTCATAGTGAGACATAGACACGTTTATCTGAGTGTGCGGTTTTGTTGTTTTTACTTGAATTTTTGTAATTGTTGATTATAGTCAATATTGAAGGTGTTCCAGGCAATATACTAGTTGCAGAAAAATTCCGTTTTGTTTTGGAATTTTTTTTTGTTTTGGATATTATCTTGCAGTTTCTATTTTAGATTCAAGACTCGGTTAAGCAAATATATAGAACTACATTAATTGTTTGTGTATCTTTTACTGTGCTTTAATTCTAAAAAGTGCAGACATGTTAATATCGCATTCATTCTAGTCCAACACTCCGGGGAAATACGGAAATTTAGAGCAATGCAATTGAATCGGCTTGACAGTTGTGTTGGTTCAATGCATTCTGGTTATTTCCGGTTTGACATGTAAACAAGTTTGTTATACGGATTGGAGTAAGAGTTGTTGTAGACGTCATCCTTCATGCGAGCCAGCTCTGGGATTGAGAGAGCTGGTTTGGTTTGTTTACAAGTGAAAAACTGATAGTGCTTACGCTGTATATTACTGTTGTAAACTCAAGGAATCGTTCCTCTCAATACCACAAACGATATTGAGCCCAAATCCAGAGGAACACCAATGAACAACTGAAAATTCCAATTCTCTACGATGTTTGTCTGCTTGTTCTTCATAGCTGCATGTGCTCTCACTAAATGGTTCTTTGTATGGCGTAAGCATCATTATTCTTAAGCATCGTTTCCAGTTCAAAGTTTTGTGTACTTGAGGGCCATTTCAGATTAGAGTTCAATAAACATGTAACATTAAGCTAATCCCCTTTAGACACAACTTTTTCCAAATCATGCATAAAATATGAAGATAATGGATTTACGTGGGATTTATAGAGGAGACAAAAAACAATTGACGAAAATAAAGAGCGAACAAATCATATATTGCTTCAAAGGGGGATTTACAATCATAATAATTAATCTACATGTAAAACAAAATCAAAATTAGCAAACAGAAAATATATGTATATATAAAAGTTTAACATTCAAATTAATATAAATCTATAAATCAAAAGCAAAAAAAAAGTTCACAACATAATGAGTTCAATCACTTCGTTTTCTACTGAGTTTTTTTATTTATATAGTAAATTGATGCACATTTCTAAATGATTTAGTTTCTGTGATAACCTGCAAAATAGAACAGCTTATAAGGTAAGTTTTTGGAGTAACTTGTTAATAAAGGTGAATTTGAATAATAAAAAGAGAATATTCGGGAGTACTTTACACTAGAATTTTGATTGACAAATCTTAAAATATTTATATATTAAATTAATAATGTTAGGAAATAAGATATATGATTGTAACTGATTCTTTATGGACATATCCTTTTAAATAGATTAAATATTAAATATAAATAATAAGCAAAGAAGAAATCTAGGGAGTACAGTGCAACAATTTTTACTATAGATATTTAAATAATAGATCCATGATTTTGAATTAATAAAATGATTAATAATTTTTTAAAAAAATATAAATTATGAATATATGTATACCATATATACTTTAATATGATTAGCTAAATAATGATTATTTATAAAATAGTATACTTAACTTTTTAAACATAAAACTATATAGTTAATATAAATTTTATATATTTATCATATATATTATAATATGATAAAATGTATATAAGTATATCTTATCTTTAACATAAAACGATATTATTCATACTTTTTTAGATATTTATCATACGTATGTTAGAGTATGATATGTAGTCATATATTAGCATAAAATTATATGTAACAATGTAATAATATTAGTGATTAGATTTGTATATAATTAGGTGTTTTCCTGCGCCATGCGAAGAAAATAAAATTTAAACTAATTTTTATTTAAAATAAAAACCTATTAATAATTTAGATTTATTATTTTCTTAGAAATCTTTTAGTTTAAATTTTTAATTTTAACTAAATGTAAAATTCATAAAAATAAATAATTTTTAAATTTAAATTTATATTTAAATGAATACGAATATATTTAATTCTATAGTTTTGGATAGATTTTATCAGAGTGAGTCCACCTTTCCTTGGATTTAGGAGCAATTGTCTTATCATCCATAATTATTGTAGTTGCGGTCCATCCTTGTTCAACTGCAGTCCTAGCATCCTCATTTATGCCTATGATGATATGATGAACCCTAGCTTTCCAATGACCAAAGTTACCTTCATCTAGCATAATCTGTTTTTGTAAAGCTATAAATTTCTTCATGGTTTCCATGATAGTCGCAGGTTCTCACGTGTGAGTAAACTTACAAGTCTACAGAGATGACCGGCTCTGATACCAAATGGAAGATTTAGCAGGAACCAATAACAAGGAACAAGAGTAGTTTCCAAGAAAAATGCAACTTGTATATTAAGAATTACTTAAACAATCTTCCTAGATCTGTTTAATCCGATTTACTCAATGTCACACTTGACAAGAGACAGACCAATTCTTAATCTACCCAATTGCATTGTGATTAAGAATCTCTCACCAATTTCACAAAGCACACGCAGTCTAGAACAACCTCTAGATCTCGTTATGTTTCTCTCAAAACCCGTACCCTAGTCGAAATGCCTAATCCCTTATATATACTCAACTTTGTATATCTTGTGATAAGCATAAATCTCCTCAAAATCTTCTTGTTTGCCACTTGACCAATCCTCCTAGATTCTTGAGTTTTTATATTTGACTAACGGCTCCCTCTCAGTTTATCCACCATGTGCAACACAAGTCACCATTTGCGTAACACATAGGAACAAACGCTATCTTCCACCCAGTATAACACAAGTCACCACTTGTGTAACACACATGAGCAAACGCTCAAACCTTGAGCTTTCACTTACCTTTTAATCCTTACCATTTATACTAAGAACATCTCCAATGGAAGTTTTTAGTCTTGAAATTCTCAACCCTAATATTAATATTAATATTAATACATACACATATATGTATTTTGAGAACCTCAACCCCATAATTTTCCAATAAGATTGCTCTAAGACCCTATATATACACATATAACTACATTGTTTGCGTGAATTGTTTGATTTTGGCACAAAATACAGTTTTATTACATTTACAAACCTGTGGCATATCAGAATTTTCTTTAGAATATTTGATTGATAGCAACACAAAAATAGAGAAAAAGATTGAAATATATCAAAGTGTTCAAAGATCAAATACAAAAGAAAAAACCCTAAACTCATCTTATATCTTTTTTGAAAAACAAACTCATCTTATTCCAATCTAATTATTAATTGATAGATTAAAACATTACAAGAAAAACTTAAGCGGGTATTAATCGGTCGCCTCGTCGTCGTCATCAGAATCAGAACACGTTGAACTGATCTCAATCACTGCCTGCGGTAGTTTAGTTCGGACAGGCAGTGGTGGTAATTAAAGGTAAACTAAAATTCTGGACAAATAAACTGCGGCCGAAACACTGACAAACCGAACACATCATCCGACGCACATGCCTCCAAGCCCATACGTGTTGTTAAAATCGTGTTCCCTTTGATCGCAGTGAAAGCAAAAAAACTCGCGGTGAGCATCACAGTAGAGAATCACATCTGTTGTTTCACACACACCACACTTCGATGGATACTTTGTTTCTTTGCACCCTTTCCTGCAAATTCCACTTCTTCTCAGTTCTTTCTCTCCCAAAAGGTTTTTAATAGACATCTTACCTTTCTCAAATGGACAAATCTCTCAAATAGCTTTTTTTGAACTTTTTTGTCATAAAAATAGACATTGAGAGAGAAAATGACCAAAATAGACCTTTTTATTTTGAAAATTTTAATATTTTTAAATTTTTAAAATTTTAAACCTCAACTCCAAAAGCCCCACCCCATAACTCTAAACCTTAAGTTTAGATAGGCTTGGGCATTTTAACCTGGACCCGAAGACCCGACCCGGACCCGGTCTGAAAATACCCGACCCAAACCCAAACCGAAAGTTTACAAGTACCTTTTGAGTCTAAATTTCTTTTACCCGAATAGACCCGGACCCGAAGAGAACCGATCCGAATAAACCCGAACCCGAAAAGAACCGATCCGAATAGACCCGACCCAACAAGAACCGATTTGTACCCGACTTAAAAACATGTATATTAAAACTATGATTTTTTGTGTTATGTTATATATATATATTATATTTTATTTAGTTGAAATGTATTTTGTTAATAATATTTATTATTATTTGGTAACATTTTTAAATAATATGAAGCTTTAAAATGTAGAATTTAGAGTTTAAAATGATTTATGTTAATTATTAATAGTTTAATTTAAGCTATTTTATAAATATTTAGATATATATGATAAATATTAATTAAATTTGAGTGAGTCTGGGTATGCCATGTATTTTTCAGATTCTAAATACCCGAACCCGATCCGGACCCGATATGGACCCGAAAAATTATGGGTATTTTACAGGTATTAAAATTATAGACCCGAACCGACCCGGACCCGACAAAACCCGACCCGGAACCGGCCTGAAAAATTAAAGGTACCTATATGGGTATAAATTTTCAGGACCCGAAGTACCCGGACCCGACAGGACCCGACCCGAACCCGACCCGAGGACCCGGATGCCCAGGCCTAAGTTTAGATTAGTTAACCCAAGGGTATAAATATATATTTACATCCTTTAATAAAGTCTATTTTGATCATTTTTCTCTTTGAGTGCTATTTTTGGGACAAAAACTTGTTTTTGTCTATTTTGGTCTTTAACTATTCTCCAAATCCCCCTCCGCTTTATATTATATATATATATATATATATATATATATATATATATAATATGATTTTCCTTTCTTGTAGATAACTTTTGGAATTTATAGATATGGCTAGGATTTTTCCCAAGCATTGGATCGTGTAACAAATTTTAAATATAAAGACAAAAAATTACTGCCAGCTAATTTATATATATATATATATATATTTATAGAGATTATAGTAATTAAATTCCTTAACTAAAGATAAATCGTAAAATAAACCCTCAACTAAAAATCCTACGAAATATAACCTCAACTTTAATTCCGTTAAGTATGTTACCCTCCGTCTAAAACGCGTGACGGAGGGTGACATATGTTAATAGTTTATAAGTTGAGGGTTTATAATGTTTAAAATTTAGATGAGGGGGTTTTTTACGATTCAAAAATAGCTAAGTGTTTTAAATTGATTTACAAGCTTTAAAACTAATTTATAAATATTTATACAATAATTTATTATAGAACTAATTTTTAAATTCAAAATTAATTATTTTTCAACACTACTTAAAACTTAATATAACTTAAAAATATTAAATAATTTGATATTTGAAAGTATTGATATGAGAAATTTTTGTCTTATATCAAAATTGTCAAATAAAAATAATTTAAAACATTTAATTTATATCAGGTGTTAAGTATTAACGATAATTAATTCACGAAGTCAATCTTTCTACTAGGATGATAATTAATTTACAAAGTCTTATTAATCATTTGTAAAAGTATTAAAATATTTTTGAAATTTTATAAATCAGTTATAAAATTAATAAAATGATAAAAAAATATATAAATCAATTTTAAAGAACACATAAATGATAATAAATATCTAAAACATTTAATGATTTTTAATGATAAAAACCCTCAACTAAGAAAACCTTCAACTAAATTTTCAACATTATCAACCCTCAACTTATCAACCGTTAACATATGTCACTCTCCGTTACGGTATTTTAGACGGTGGATAACATACATTAACAGAACTAAAATTGAGGATTTATTTCGTAAGATTTTTAGTTGAGGGTTTATTCTACGATTCATCTTTAGTTGAGGGTTTTAATTACTAAAAACCCATTTGTATATTTATTTTATTAATGAACTAATTATTTACTTGATATTGAAAAGAACAATATCAAAATAGTTGTTTTATATAATATTTCTATAAACATTAGTCAATGATATTATTAAAAAAAAATCTTATCACTTCGAAATATTTTGTGATTATTCGTTGAATTACATATAAAAGACATATATACTCTAAAATATATACCTCATATAAATATATCAAACAAATATAGGTTCTCTGCAAAAAAAAAAGTAAGTAGAATTTATTCAGAAAAGATAAGAAATTCATATATATATATTAATCAACATGTAAATCATGGAAGTAAATATTTTTAGATAAAAAATATGTTTAGCTAAAATGTTATTCCATGTTTTTTTTTTTTTTTGAAGATTGGCTTTCAATGGTTTGAACAAAAAACACCTTTATTTGATGATTTTAAGGTTTTTACTGGCATCGTGTAGAGTTAATTGATAATAAGGAGATTGACAACGTACGTGGTATTTGATATGATCAAATGAAAATAACAAAAGATTAGTGTCAAGCAATGTTTAAATAAACCTCATGACCCAAAACAAAACCCTAAAGCTATTTTCATTCCAACGTTATATCGGAATCAAGATGACTCGCCGCATCAATTTCAACTTGGGCATGGATTTGTAATATGGCTAGGATTTATTCCCAAGCAGTGGATCGTGTAACAAATTTTAAGCAGAAAGACAAAAAAAAGAAATAAAAAATACTGCCAACAAGTTTATTATATATATATATATATATTTATTTTATTATTGAACTAATTATTTACTTTATATTGAAAAGAATAATATCGAAACGGTTATTTTATATGATATTCCTATAAACATTAATCTTTTTTTCTTATCAAACGTAAATTCATCTCTAATTTTTTTAAGGGTGAATTTGTAGAATAACTATATTGAGAAGAAAAAAATCATAGACTAAACATATAATAAAGTTGCTTTTGGATGTGACACTTTTCACTCAAAAATTGACTAAATTGTCCTTTATACATTGCACGTGACTGTGCTGAAAATATTATATGTAAAATGAAAAAGATACTATACTATATTTGATAAACAAATAGTATATAATAATTGATTCATACATAACAACAATGATTGAAATTGACAGGAAGTGAAGAGATGAGTGGTGACAATAGTGAAGAAGATAATGGCGGCTACAATGAAATAAATGGTGATGGAGCTAATGTTATAAATATATATGATTGAGGCGGAAAAATGAAATAAAATGAGTATACGTGAAGTTGGGAGTTTCGAAGAAGAAAAATCAGAACGTGAAAGAAGTGATTGAAATGAAAAAAAGAAAAAAAACGAGTGGACGAGACGTAATATGCACAATTAACATATAATACTATACGACATTTATAAAACTTATAGTATAGACAAAACGATTTATATCAATAACATGAAAACAAACATAATATAGATTATGGTTGAAAAAAAAATATTTGCATTGTTGTTGAGAGAGGAGAAAAATAAGAAAAAGAACAAAAAGAAGAAGAACAAAAGGAGAAAAAAATAGGAAGAATCTTGTACTATACTATACTTTAACTATAAAATAGAATACTATATTATAATATAATAAGATTGCTACAACATATGTGTATATTTTATATCAAAGATTCAAAGATGTATTGTTTTGGGAATAAATTATATTTACAGTGGATCTAGAGTATTATTTTTAGAAGACTTTAGACCAATCATCTCATATCGATAACATACAACTATATATATTATCATAAAGTATGTATTTTATTCTATTTGTAATTTTGAAGAAATACATAATAGAAACATAATGATGACTGTATATAACTGTTCTTATGTATGGTTACTTACATATTTATTTGGAAAATTTGTATTTGTCTTAAAAAATTCGAAAGATACTCCCTCCGTTTCATATTAAGTGTCGTTTTAGAGAACTTTTTTTGTTACAAAATAAGTGTCGTTTTCGACTTTCGATGCAAAATTTATTAATTTTATGCTGCAGTTTGTTTTTCTATTGGTTGAAATATAGTTAGGTGTATAGGTAATTGTGTTTTTATATAGAAAATATGCAAACTTATTTTTTTTCTTAATCTGTGTGCAAAAACCTAAAGTGACACTTATAATGAAACAGAGGGAGTAGCAACTTTAGAAAATAAACTATATTTTTCTAATAAGATCAAAAAATTTCATTTAATTATTTGATAAATATTTGAAATAGATAAAATGAAACAGGAGAATTTTTAAGTTTAATAATGAATATAAAAATTTATGTGGCTGTGGTTTCAGTGGGCTAATCTGGTTTCAAAGAATGCTTAAATAACCCTCATTGACCCAAAAACAAAACCCTAAAGCTATTTTCATTCCAACGTTATGATAAAGAACAAAAACTTAACTAGGGCAGAGTATTAATTAATCTTCATCGGAATCAAGAAGATGAGTCGCCGCAGCAATTTCAACTTGGGCATGCGGTGCTTCAATTGGGATGGTCAACTCTGGTATAATGTAGCGGAAACCTTCGGCAAAGAAAGTGCGACTGAAACACTGGCAAACCGAACAAAGCATGCGGCGCACGTGCCTCCAAGACCAAGAGTTAGAAGAGTGTTCCCTTAGGCATCATTATCCCTAGAACCCTAAAATGGGGTTCTTAATTTTTATTTTTTTTCTAACTAAAAAAAAAATAAAGCCCAATCGCGGACCGCCACGTGTCAGTGGAGTCCGCAAACCGTGTAAGAAACTCTCTAAAATCGATTCTTATTTACTAGTTTTAAGAAGCGGTTCTTATACTGTTCATAGGCACTACGTATCAGTGGAGCCCGCGAACAGTGCAAGAACCCCCGTTAAGAACCAAGGATAATCATGCTCTTATTTCACATCCACCGTAGAAGAACTTCATGTCCGCAGCACAGTAGACAAACACATCCGTTGTTCCGCATATAGAACACCCTGTCCTGTAATCTGGTTCCTCGGAGAATGTTCTGCAATCTCCTCTTGTCTTCCTGCCTCTTCTTATTTGATCTTCTTCCACGTTACTGCCGCACATCTTTCTTCCCCCTTCACCTCACGTTTAGGGTTTATGTATGTATATTTTTTATAACTTTTGTTTACGTTTATTCCCTGTAGATAAGTTTTCATTCTTTTTTTGTATATATAGCTAGGATTTGTTCCAAGTTATGGGTTCTAGAGAGAAATCACACACAATATGGTAAAATTATCACGTAAGAGATTAACTTTAAAATCTTATCAACTTATCTATATATACTCATTAATTATTCTGTTTGGTAACTAATAATTATCCTGATCTTTTATTATTGAAATTCAGTAACTATCACCCCACGCTCACGCATAAGGGGCTGACTGGTGTAACCGCAGCGGTTGTGTTTGCGGTTGCGGGCGTTTACGGATGCGGGTGGTTGCGGTTTTATGCGTTATTAAGAGATTTGGACGACTGGTAAAGCGGTTAATAATTGTTGCGTTTGCGGGATACTTATGACTGGTTAACTTCCAAATGCAACAATTGTTAAATAATAAATTAGCAATTTTTATATTTTATATAATTATAAAAATATTTAAAATCATATTATTGTAATAAATATAAAAATTATATTTATAAAATTATACTATTAAATTTAAAAAAATATAAAAATATTTTTCTTGAAAGTTTTATAATATAAATTAAAATATATATATATATATATATATATATATATATATATTGGTATATCTATTATTTCTATTTAAAATTTTAATTGAATATTTTTCTTTTTTAATTATATAATATTTTGAAAAAAAATATTTTTTTTACCCTCCCGCAACCGCCCGCAACCGCAAACGCTAGCTGGAACCAGCTTTTGAATTTTAGAGGTTTATAGCGGTTTGAAGCGATTTATGGCGTTTTCTATGATTGTTGCAAAACGCCAACAACCGCTACCAACCGCAAAAGCTGCGTTTGCGGGTGGTAGCGGGAAAACCAGTCATGCCCTAAGTCTCCATAATTGTTTTTTTTTTTAAATTTTGTAATTTGATATTACATCGAAGCTGTTTTAGATGTTAATAGTTCTATTATTTGATACTACATCCAATATCTTTTAAATGTTGCTTCTGTTTTATCGGAGGTTTGTAAATGTTGGTGTCCATGCTTCGCTATTCCACTGGTACTTTTTTCTCCTCCTAAATTGTATCTCATAGTTTATGAACGTCAATATCTATTGAGATTCTAAATTTTAGGTGAGATGAGACATAAAACTTTCCAAATGTTATTATAACATGTTAAAATTGTGGAGAATGGGCTTCGTCAAAGGCAGTAGGCTGAGGACAGGCAGCACACACGCTGGCCCAGTAAGCCCGTTTGATCAGAACCTTAATCACATGAATATATATATGTGATACATGGTTAGGTCAAGGTAAGGGTTTTTTGTGAGAAGCAAAGGAGACAAATACACCAGGTCACAAGGAATAAAGTTTTGTCTCTACAAGGTACAAGAGCTAGAAGGAGGAGACAACAATAAAGATAAATAGCTTAGGCTTAAGACTATTTGATCTTTAAAAGGTTGTTTGTGTTCTCTAAGTGGTTGTACAATTATTTCTCTTGATCTAGTGAAGTTTTGGGAGCAAGAGATCTCCCACGAGACGTACGGATTAGAGGCCGGGAACTCATTAAATTGCTTGTGTCTTTAATTCAAGGATTTAGCTCTAGATCAACATTACTTGGTTCCTAAGCTAACCTAATCTAAACCCTAACAAGTGGTATCAGAGCATCCAGGTTCTCAAGGTTGCCTAGGAAAGGAAACAGAGAGAGATATTGATTGCCAAAATCAACAAGCAATGTCTAACACCCGTATTGAAGTAGATCGATTTGATGGCACAGGGGATTTTGCCTTATGGAAGGTGCGCATGCTAGCTCAGGGTACTTGGTTTAAAATCTATTCTTACGGACGAGAAACTACTAAAGGATGGATCAGACACCAAAGAGGACCCTGATTCTGCTATAAAAGATACTGGTAAGGGGTTAGCCGGAATAGTTGAATCGACACCAACAATGGACCCGGTTAAATTCGAGAAGTCAGAAAAAGCTAAGGATTTGATTGTACTAAACGTTGGGAATAAGGTCTTAAGGAAAATCAAACATTGTGAAACCGCATCAGCAATGTGGAGTACCTTAGACAAGATATACACAGAAACTTCATTACCCAACCGGATATATCTACAACTCAGGTTCTATACCTTCAAGATGACTGACTCAAAAACAATCGATGAAAACGTAGACGACTTTCTGAAGCTAGTCGCAGATTTAAGCAATTTGCAAGTGGAAGTTTCAGAGGAAGTACATGCAATACTATTACTAAGTTCACTACCTAGTAAGTATGATCAACTTAAGGAGACTCTCAAGTATGGAAGAGACACACTAAGCCTAAATGAGGTCATTGGAGCTGCAAGGTCTAAGGAAAGAGAGTTGTTTGAGAGTGGCAAGTTCACAAGGTCAGGTGGAGAAGGTCTAATGGTAGAGAGAGGAAGGACAGACCGACGCTTGGATAAGAAAAATGGAAAGAATTACAAGGGAAGATCCAAAAGTCAGTTTGGCAGATCTAAGTCACGACCTAGACAAAATAAAACCTCTAAAGGATGCTTCATATGCGGTAAGGAAGGTCATTGGAAGCGTGAATGCCCTGACAGGAGATCTTTCAAATCTCAAGACTCTGCTAATGTAGCAGCATCTGAATCAAAAGAACCCTTGATCTTAACAGTCAGTACGCTAGACACTAAAGAAGAATGGGTAATGGATTCAGGATGCTCTTTTCATATCACCCCTGACAAAAGTTTTCTATTCGACTTGGAAGAATTCAAGGGAGGTAAAGTGTTAATGGCAAATAACACCCATAGCAACATCCAAGGAATTGGGAAAATCAGAATTCTAAACATGGATGGCTCTACGGTAATCTTAACAGGAGTTAGGTATATGCCAGGTATGAGCAGGAATTTGATCTCTTATGGGATGCTGGAAACAGCAGGGTATCGATATGAAGGAAAGGATCTTATGGTTAATTTCTACAAAGATGATAAACCGGTTATATCCGGAAAGTATCATCAGGGACTATACTATCTTCAAGGAACTGTACTTAAAGGAGAAGCAAACCTCACAAGAGTTGAAAGGAATATGACTAATGTTTGGCATTCACGCCTCGGTCATATGAGTGTTAAGAACATGTTTGAACTTGTCAAAAATGGATATATCATTGACAAGGAAGTGAAGAGATTGGATTTCTGTGAACATTGCGTAATTGGAAAGTCACATAAGCAAAGTTTTCCTAAAGCTAAACATGTGACTAAAGGAATTCTGGAGTATGTTCATTCAGACTTATGGGGTTCTCCACCTACACCAGATAGCCTTGCTGGAAATAAATACTTTGTAACATTTATCGATGATTTTTCAAAGAAGGTATGGATCTATTTCTTGAAGACCAAGGATGAGGTATTCTCTAAGTTCAAGGAATGGAAGGCTGAAGTGGAAACTAAAACAGAAAAAAGGATCAATTGCTTGAGGACCGATAATGGATTGGAGTTTTGTAATAAACAGTTTGATGATTATTGCAAACAAGCTGGAATCAAAAGACATAGGACATGCACCTATACCCCACAACAAAATGGGGTCTCAGAAAGGATAAACCGAACCATTATGGACAAAGTACGATGTATGTTAACTGAATCAGGCTTAGAGCAAAGTTTCTGGGCAGAAGCAGCTTCTGCAGCTATATATTTGATCAATCGAACACCAGACTCCACCCTGGATTTCAAGTTACCCGAGGAAGTTTAGTCTGGAACAAAACCAGAGCTGGGACATCTTAGGACATTTGGATGCTCTGCTTTTGTTCACATAACTGAAGAAAAAATAGGACCTAGAGCCCTAAAAGGAATTTTTTTGGGATACCCTACGGGAACTAAAGGCTATAGGGTCTGGATATCTCAAGAAAGAAGGTGCAGAACCAGTAGAAATGTGGTGTTCAATGAGGATGAGCTCTACAAAGATACTATGACCAAGGAAGAATACAATCCTACGATCAATAACGAGGAACACCGAGAACAGAAGATCAATAAGAAAGTATCTTTTAGTTATGATTTGATCAAGGGACCTTCTCACTCTTCAGAGTCAGAAGTCACACATGATCAAGGTGGAGAAGAATCATCAACAGATAGTTCAGGGAACACGAGTGATCAAGAACATGAACGTGATACTGATAGTGATAATTTGCCTGAAACATACATGCTTGCACGAGATAGGGAAAGGCGAAAGAACATAAGACCACCGTCCCGATATGAAGATGGAAATTTTGTAGCTTACGCGCTAAATGTTATCGAGGACTTGGAAATAGATGAGCCTAAATCCTATTCTGATGCAATGAAAAGCAGGCAAAGGAAGAAATGGAAGACGACAGCTGAGGAAGAGATGGAGTCACACAAAAAAAATCGAACATGGGACCTCATTGACAAACCAAAGAATGCGAAACTTATTGGATGCAAATGGATTTTTAAGTTAAAACCAGGAATTCCAGGACTTGAAGATGAAAGGTATAAAGGAAGACTAGTAGCTAAAGGATATTCACAGACCGAAGGAATTGATTACAATGAGATTTTCTCTCCAGTTGTAAAACACGTCTCTATAAGGCTTATGCTATCGGTTGTGGTAAACCTAGACTACGAACTAGAACAAATGGATGTCAAAACCGCATTCTTACATGGAAGTTTAGAAGAAAGGATTCTCATGACTCAACCTGAAGGTTTCATAAAACCAGGGACATAGAACAAGGTATGTTTACTCAGGAAGTCCCTGTATGGTTTGAAACAGTCTCCAAGGAGATGGAAGCAACGATTCGATACGTTCATGAAGGATCAGCTATTCGAACGAAGTAGTAAGGACCCGTGTGTCTAATTGAGGGATATTCAAACTAGTAAAGCAATCTACGTGCTCCTATACGTTGATGACATGTTAATTGCATCAGGGAACAAGAATGTTATTAGGGATTTAAAGGAGAAGCTTAACAGTGAGTTTGAGATGAAAGATATGGGAAAGGCCTCTAGAATTTTGGGTATGGACATAATCAGGGATAGACAGAAAGGCACACTAATACTGTCCCAAGGAAAATACATGGAAAAGGTCCTAAGAACTTTTGGAATGACAGAAGCTAAAGCTGTGGTTACTCCTACAACATCACAGTTCAAACTAAGAAGTCTAACTGATCAGGAATGGAAAGAAGAAGAGATGCATATGGAAAGAATTCCTTATGCTAGTGCAGTGGGGAGTTTGATGTATGCTATGGTCGGTTCAAGACCAGACCTAGCATTTGCAGTAGGATACATCAGTCAGTTCATGAGTAAACCAGGAAGGGATCACTGGTTAGCAGTTAAGTGTGTTCTACGGTATCTTAAGGGTGCAGTGAATTCAAACCTAACATTCAGGAAACATTCTACATTCAATCTAGAAGGTTTTTCAGATTCAGACTATGCTACAGACATAGACAGGCGACGTTCAGTTACAGGCTATGTATTTCAGATTGGAGGGAATACTATCTCATGGAAGTCATGTCTACAATCAGTGGTTGCATTATCTACTACAGAAGCATAGTATATGGCAATCAACGAGGCAGCAAAAGAAGCAATTTGGCTAAAAGGGTTATGTTCAGAGTTAGGTTTCAAGCAAGACAATATCAAACTCAATTGTGATTCACAGAGTGCACTAGCCCTAGCAAAAAATCCGGTTCACCATGAAAGGACTAAACACATAGATACTAAGTTCCATTTCATTCGAGACCTAGTATCAGCAGGTGACATTACCCTAAGCAAGATACACACTACCGTCAATCATGCGGATTTTCTAACTAAGACAGTACCTGGTCAGAAGTTCCAGCTCTGCTGTGAACTTTTGAATGTCCACTAAAGAAGAAGGAAGCTCCAGGTAACTCATGTTGACACTTAGCCTCGCAAAATAACACAAACAGTGTTAGTATTCACCCAAGAAAAAAACTATGTCAACATGAACACTGAGGATAAGTTACCTAGAGCATTAAACGAGCCGAGAAGTGTACTCGGTTCAGGTGGAGTAACGGATGTCCTCAAATTCGTTACATCGGTATACAAACTGCAAAAGAACAAACGGAAGTCAGCTACTAAAACAAACAGAAGCAGAGTTTTGTTGTTGCTTTCTCTTATATATATATAAAGAGAGATCAAAGGGAACTCATCTGAGAGAGCAAGAGGCATGTCAAAAGTCATCGGTGTAGATCGGTTTCCAGGATCGGGTAGCAGGGGCTAGCTGGATCGTCTTGAAGACCCGTCACCATACTCACAACAATTAAAAAAAAATGTTGTTTAAAATGATTTCTAAGCAAATCGGTGACATGCAGGTAAGTATAAACAAAGGAAAAGCTTACCTGAGCTCAAAGCATGGAAGGCGGTTCGAGGATCTAAACCGGCCTGAAGATTGTTCAGCCGATAGATCGAGGAAGGAGTCGTCGTTGGGGTTAAATCAACACCTGAAACACAAGTCGTGTTAGATCTATATAGATCGGTTACATGCAAAGATTTTTAGTGGAGTATGAACCTTACCGGAGAATTTCAGCGAGTTGGAGCTTAGCGAGGTGGAGCTTGACGAAGTGGAGCTCATGGTTGTGTCAGAAGAAGAACGGCCACTCGACAGAAGGGACATGCAAGGGGGAAAAGGCGGAGATGCGTTTTTTGTCTCCGTGAAGTCTCAAGACCCGAGGGAGAGAGTCGATCGAGAGCTGAGCTAACCGGAAGTGATGCGGTGAAGACACGGAAGAAACCGAGAAGGATGAGAGGAGTTTCTCGGTGAAAGAGTGAAACTTCGAGAGAGAAAGAGAGAGAGAGAGACAAGCTTTTTTTGGAGAGGCGGAAGAAATGGCTCAGAGAGAGACTGGAGTAGGGTTTTGCTCGTGAAAATGGGCCAACAATTCGAAACTCATACTGGTGGAGATTTGTGGAGAATGGGCTTCATCAAAGGCAGTGGGCTGAGGACAGGCAACACACACGCTGGTCCAGTAAGCCCGTTTAATCAGAACCTTAATCACATGTATATATATATATATGATACATGGTTAGGTCAATGTAAGGGTTTTTTTGTGAGAAGCAAAGGAGACAAATACACCAGGTCACAAGGAATAAAGTTTTGTCTCTTCAAGGTACAAGAGCTAGAAGGAGGAGACAACAATAAAAATAAATAGCTTAGGCTTAAGACTATTTGATCTTTAAAAGGTTGTTTGTGTTCTCTAAGTGGTTGTACAATTATTTCTCTTGATCTAGTGAAGTTTTGGGAGAAAGAGATCTCCCACGAGACGTACCGGTTAGAGGCCGGGAACTCGTTAAATTGCTTGTGTCTTTAATTAAAGGATTTAGCTCTAGATCAACATTACTTGGTTCCTAAGCTAACCTAATCTAAACCCTAACAAATTATTGTATCATTGGTAACAAAAAACATTGAACAGAATCAAAAGAAGAAACACATAAACCCATACATAGTTCACTCGAAACAAAATAAATACAAGCAAAGATTTGTATTTCAAATGAAAACCCCCACAAATCTTAACGGGAATAAAATTACAAAAAGCTGGAAAATCAAAGAGCTGGAGGATCAGTCCAACGGCGAGGCACAGGAGATCCAGGGTTCATTCCCGGAAACTGAATGGACTCATCATCATTATCATGGTATATATAAGCAAAGCCACCGTGACGTGCTATATCCATTCCTCTCATCTCATCCTTCTCCGAGATCCTAAGCAAATTGAGCTGTTTGAGTATGAAGAAGAGTGTTCCCATTGTGGCACTAACCCATCCAACAATCA
The DNA here is from genome assembly GCA_905132885.1 of Moricandia moricandioides. Lineage (NCBI taxonomy): Eukaryota > Viridiplantae > Streptophyta > Magnoliopsida > Brassicales > Brassicaceae > Moricandia > Moricandia moricandioides. The sequence continues at coordinate 23,982 of CAJHQQ010003059.1, forward strand.
CAAGTACTTGAACCAGTTGTGCTCCCAATAGCTTCCCTCCTCCTCCCATCAACAGCCCGTAGTGCCTTCCCGGGCTGGCTCCATATACCTCGTTTACATACTTCTCATTTGCAAACAGTCCTACAAATATCAACCCCCATGCACCGCACCCTCCATGTAGCTGTGCGGCCTCAAGAGGATCATCATACTTTAGTATCTCAGCGAGCTTGTTGCATCCTATAAGGACAAGGGAAGCAATGAAGCCGCAGACAATCGCGGCCCATGGCTCTACCACAGAGCAGCCTGCTGTTATGGCCGCAAACCCGCCAAGTAACCCGTTGCAAACGTCAGTTACGTTCCAGTGGCCTGATAATAGACGTTTTCCAAAGAGTGTTGTTAGAGCCGCAGTGCATCCAGACAGCGTGGTTGTAACTGCTGTCCGGCCAATTCCACTCCATTGTCCGTAGTTGGAGCCAGATACGTACGGAATAAGGATCTTGGTGAAGGAACCAGGGTTGAAACCATACCAACCAAACCAGAGAAGGAAGGTTCCTAAGACTACAAGCGAGGCAGAGTGGCCGCGCAGAGCAATAGCGCGGCCACCTTCCTCGAACCGGCCGATTCTAGGACCTTCAATAAGGGCTCCCCATAATCCAGCAATACCACCAACCATGTGAACAACACCGGAGCCAGCAAAGTCAATGGCTCCAGTACCAAACAAACGGTCTGCCGAAAGAAAAGGACTAGCCCATCCGTCTGGTGACCAGAACCAGTGAGCCACGACCGGGTAAACAAAACCAGTTAGAAAAGAAGAGTATATCAAGTACGCAACAAACTGAGTCCTCTCGGCTATCGACCCGCTTGTAATTCCAGCGGCTGCTATAGCAAACGCCCATTGGTACAAGAAGAAAGAGTAGTCCGAGGTAAGAGTGGGGAAAGTTATTAAGACCAAAGTTGTGTGTTCCAATGAATCCACCAGAGGATTCACCAAAAGCAAAAGCGTAACCAAAGAGATAGTAAGAGATTCCTCCGGCCGCAGCGTCAAGGACATTGGTGAGCATGATGTTCATTGTATTCTTGGCTCTAACGGAGCCAGCACATAGCATAGCAAAGCCGAGCTGCATGGAGAAGACGAGATAAGCCGAGAAGAGGAGGTAGGTGTTGTCTATAGCATAGGCTGCATCGGTGAACTTGTTGTTGACGGTGCCTAGTTGGCCGCAGATGTAGTTAGCAGCCGCCGTGGAGTTGGGGCCGAGCAAGGCGGAGAGATCGGCCGTAGAGCATCTTATGGCTCCCGACATGTTAAGAGACCTTAGAGGGAAAGCAAGATACGAATAAGAAAGATTGTTGTGGCTTGTGTCTATTAAAAGGAGGAAGAGGATGCTTAGGGTTGACTTTTGATTCCGTCTTGACTAATTAAACTCGTAGTTAAATTAATTAAAAGTTGTGACGTAAACAACATTATTGAATTAGAGATGGAATCTGCCAAATATTTTAACTATTTGCAATATATATGCGGTTACGGTTTTTAGTGATTGGCATGTACTTTGTGAATACAAATATGCAAAAGAATATATAAATCGAAGAGGATTGCACACATCTAAATAATACTCCTATTTGTGTATTTTTAAGGAGATAAAATTATAGATATAATGATCAAAATAGATCTAAATTTCTTTTTATCTCCAAAATAGTAGTCGAAAAAAAATGACCAAAATAAACTTTATTAAAGAGTATAAATATACATTTATACCATTGGGTTAACTAATCTAAAATTAGGGTTTAGAGTTATGGGGTGGAGTTTTGGAGGTGAGGTTCAATTTTTTTTTTTAATATTAAAATTTTCAAATAAAAAAATATATTATGGTCATTTTCTTAATATCTATTTTTGTGAAAAAATTTTTCAAAAATGTCTATTTGAGAAATTTTCCCTAAATTCGACTATATACATGTATTACGTTTTTAATACCATATAGTCATACTTTTTTTAATAATATTGGATATATCCTTATATATTATTATATAATTTTTATTACAAATGAGAATAAACGACTTGCAACATACATGGAATAATGAACCAGACCAGAATTTGGAGCTTGGCAACTCAATATTGAAAAACAGACCCTTACAATTACATACAAACCGACCGGATCCAATTTTACCGATATGTCTTAAATGGTTTGGATAAATTTAATTGGTTCTTGTCAAAATCGAATTGATTTTTAGTTACTAGATTACCAGACTTTAAAAGCCAAATCTTTTTAGCAACAAAAATATAGTTATATGGTGTTCATTACATAGATATATTAAGTAAATACAAGTTATATTAACCATATAAATGTAGTTGATGATGCATTACTATTTAGTAAATGTGTGGTTATGTGATTAATGGTATATAGTTGATATACGTAGTAACCATTTTTATATAAGTTGATAAAAAGAAACTACTACATGTAATGAATTTATAGTTAAAAAGTTGATATTAGTATCAATTGATCATAATATTTCAAAACACAAATTGTGTTTAAAAAAAAGAGTTAAATTACAAATATGATTTTGCTATTGAACTCCTCAAGGTACTCGGTAAAGAAAACTCAGAACGATACGTCATTGAATAATCAAGTTAACTAATGTAATTAAGTACTCTAATTGAATGAGTTTTTAATTGTTGCTTAGATAGATGATCTGTCCAACTGGAATACGTTAGCAAAATATTGACCAAGGAATCTCGATAGAGGGACGAAGATTCTCTAGCAAAAGTGGGACCCGTTGCTCATTGTAGACTCACACTGTCACAGAATGGGAAACTCATTCGTGCTCTGTCTTTGGACGTTTCCAACCTCAATATTAGAATGAGGATTTCTAGCTCCTGATTTAGTAAAAAAAAATATGTATATGTATATATTTATACTAATACTTCAACTTAAACTTTTAAGTTTTTAATTTTACAAAAAACTTAACCTAAAATATTTATGCAAAAACTCCAAAGCTATAATCTCCATTATAGGTGTTCTTAAATACAAACTCTTTCTAACCACAAAATTTGTGGCAATTAGCAAAATGCATATAGTCCTTGTGTTTTACATTGTATGATGTTTTATAGTACTCCTTCCGTTTTTTTTATAATTGACGTTTTATGAGAAATTTTTTGTTCCAAATTATTTGACGTTTTCAGTTTTCAATGTAAAATTTATTAGTAAGTAATATTAGATGACCAATGATATTATAGCTTCTATTTTATTATTGGTTGAATTGTGGTTAGGTAAATAATTAATGATGTTTTTATTTAGAAAATGATTAAAAATTAAATGTTTCTTAATCTACGTGCATAATCCTAGAGCGTCAAATATAAAAAAACGGAGGGAGTATTATTTTTCTTAAAACATGTCACTAAATTATAATTTAAAATTAATTTATTTAATTGTAAATGAGAACAATAAAAATATAGTTGGTTACATTGTTTTGTTTTTTATAAAGAAAGTTAAAAAGATATGTGAAAATATTTTATATTGTACATCATATATATTAGAAAAAAGGAAGTACAATTTAGAAAATAATTATTTTTATATTTGTTATTATTATTTCTTTGTTTTCCATTGTTTGTATTATGTAGTATCAACCAAAATCAAAATATATCCAAAAATATTGCTATCAAGTTTCGTTTGGAAAAGAATTAATACTAGTAATTTGATGAATAATCTCCAAACTAATTAACAATAATTAATTTATAGTTATTCGTCTCTCTATATATAGATAGTGCTATCATCAGATCAGTTCTAATTAACTCGGTCGATTTGTTCTCACTATATGGATGTTATAAAAACAAAGACTTTGAGACGTAAGCTTTTGTTTTGTTTGAATAAGACAGCTTTGCTCATATATCTACGCTCACCAAACCAATCCGATCTAGCTACCAGAATACCGAACTGGTTTAGGAATCAATTGCAGATCAATAATTGTTTTGAAAATTAGCTCAAGATTACGCATTTCTCTATTTACGAAAATTTTAGCTATGATGACCTTGCACATAATTAAGAAGTTTGCAATGTAAAATGATAACATGGGGTTACTGGGAACCACGTTTGATTTGTTAAAAATTGCATTTAAGCCTTAAGATTAACATACCAATGGCGTTTAGTGTGATTACATTGGCGAACCTGATAACAAGGTTCAACTATGCCTACACGTAAACTTAATCATCATAGGATTCCTTCTCTTTTCTAATCTAAGTTCACTAGTAAATACGTACAAAGGAGAATCAATGAGCTCAGCACATTACAAACTAGCTGATGAAAAACTACGAAAAAGACAAAAGAATATCAATATCTTATAGTGGTTGATACACATAAAAACTTTTTTTAATGTCGACGAATGGTAATCTAATTACATACTTTAGTACCAACGAATGTTAGCTTTTAAAATCATATGACATCACTGATTACCGCATAACACATTGATTACGAAGTAATTACTGATTAATTATAGTTTATAGTAGTATATTTTTATTTAGGTCAACTGTCAATTATAAAACTTAAACTGTTTACTAATTACGAAAAGCCATATTACGTGGTCTACCCGTTTATGAAATTAGACTATATCAAACAGGTCTCCTCGGTAAGTTGTGTCAGCGCATGGTGAAAACAAATAAAAAATAATGCAGAGAGCCGAGATCCTTCATTGAAAATTGAGTGCTGAGAGCATAAATAAGGTTCTACAAGAGTTCCTTGTTACTTCAAGTCAGTATGATATCGTTCACATACAAAAGTAGAAAGATTATAGATAAATCAATCTTTGAGCAGAAGAAATCAAATGCTGAACTTATCAAATGAGACCCTCAGAATTTGTATAATACTATAAATGGCTTTATCAAGCTTACATACATGAGTAAGATGTCAAAAATCAAATCGAACTGGTTGATACATATAGATTATTCATGTACTTCCCTGTAAATAAACACATTTACTTCTAAATGTATAATAGACAACTGTTCAGTTATAGCTACTCTAAGCAACATTATTGTTGTAGCTATTTTAACAATAAAACTAAATGTTTCAAGATAAGCAATCCGCTCTTTATGATCATTCTTATTTATTACAAACCTAGTTTTGAATTCATCTGCTGAACTATTAGCGTGTAGTTTTAGTCTGAATACCCATTTAAAACCAAAAACATGCATAGCTGAATCCATAGGATGATAGGAACAAGATGAAACGTATCATTCTCATGTTGAGTTTTCATTTCATCCTCCATTGTGTTGGTCCATCTAGGATCTTTCAAGGCTTCAACCACAGTTTAGGCTTGGATACAACATGAGGATTTGATAGTAGAATATATCGGGATTCGCTTTTGTAATGTCGACCTTTGTCTTTGTTGCCATTGGGTGAAAATTAACAGTTGCATTCTGCTCAACCTGAATATCTTGCTCAAAATCATAAGGGTTGTGATCCTGTATTGGAGACTCAGGAACATGTAGGGCATTAGGAAAAACATCTTGAGGCTGCAAAGCATTATTCATTTATGTTGTTGGCAAGATAACAAGAGTAGATTGTGGTTATGGAGGTGTGTGTTGTACATGTGCATCCTTCTGCCATGTTTGTAGCAAGGAAGTAGAATACTCAAGAACCAGATGGTTGAACTTGTTGCAGAATGGAAAATGATTCTCATCAAATATAACATGGCGTCTGATCCAACTCTTACAGTTGGAAGATAAAGGCACATGTAACCTTTAGAAGCAGCATCATAACCAAGGAAAACACATTTCAAAATATCGAGGCTCAAACTTGTGAGTAGATAAGGCATGAGGCACGAATAGCATGCACAATCAAAAACACGTAAGGTTGTATATTCATGTTTCTGTTGATGCAAGGCTTCAAACAGTGTTTGAAAATTAAGAGCTGATTAAGGTAGCAAGTTGGAGATGTTGTTAGCTATGAAGAGACTTTCAACCCAATACTTTAGAGGATAATGAACCTGGAATATAAAGACTGAGTTCTGTAAGATGTTCGTATTTGCGCTTAGCCAAACCATTATGTACTGGAATGTTAGGACATGACATTTGATGTTTGATCACATTTCTTTCCATGTCAGACTTGAAGATATTAATAGTGAGCTCTCCTCTTCCATCACTCTGAAAGACCTTTTTTTTTTTGTTAAATTTATTCTCAACTTGCTTTTGAAACATCAAGACGAAAATGCAGAAGTCTGACTTTAAACGAAGAGGATATAACCAACTGAATCTATAAAAGTCGTCAATCAAAACCACACAATACTTGAATCCTTACAGAAGACACAATTGAAGGTCTCTAAAGATGACAACGAATCTTGGCTAGTGGCAGAGGCGGCCCTGGCCTTTCTAAGGTCACAAGCCCAAAGAAAGAAAAAGTGGCCAAAAAATAAATTATGCACATGCGGAGCTTCGAACCCAGCTTCCTTATATGCGATGGATCACAACAGGCGACTAGACTACAGACCTGTTTTGTAAAAAAAATAGTCGGCATAATACTTATTTTAACGGCGGCCGGAAGCCCATGCTTCATTCGCTTGGGCCTAAGGCCGGCTTTGGCTAGTGGTTCTTATGTAAAAGATAAAAGGTAAACTTAAACTTTTTCTCACTGAGAAAGGTTCACAAACGGTTTGGGTTCTACTCCTACTGATAGAAATCACTTTGCTTTGATGAAGATGTTTGAGAACCTTTTCACTTGCATGACCAAGTTTTTGGTTCCAAGTGAAATCATTTGTCGCATATAGTCATGAAGAGTAGAAGGCTTTGTAGTTGTGGTTCTCCAACACATAATTAAAGTCTATCACGATTAGGTCCCTTTATTAGCACTTTCATTGTTTGAAGATCCAGAATATAGACTTTTTTAGCATCAAAGAATGCACCACAAATATAATCTTCACACATCTTAGATACATATAAGAGATTTTTCTTCATAGAGGGACAAACCATGACATCAGACAAAGGTTTACTACATGTGCTAACATAGATATTTGTTGAATCAAAGTGTGTGATGGGTAAGTAATTACCGACTGCAACCATGATAGATTCCAACCCAATGTAAGGTGTTGCATTTTGCAGAGCAGATGTAAAGGAGGTGATATGAGCATAAGCTCCAGATTTCGGGTACCATTCATTTCCAGACCTATCTACAACTTGAAGTGAAGCAAGATCTTGATGAAGATCCTCATTTTGGTATTGTGATCAAACATGTTCCAACACTTCAAAGCTGAATGACCAATTCTTCCACATATTTGATAGGTTGGGCGAGAATTTGAAGAAAAAGAAATTTGTTGGTAAAACCCCCTACCTCTCGAAGAGAAACCACCACGACCATGATAGAAATTATTGTAATAATACTTTGTAATTTGTTGTAGTGTTAAACACTTTTTCTAGGCTGAAGTTTGAGTCTGAAACGCCACATTTTGTGTAGTACACACTGATTCATAGGTATAAAGACGAGCAACAAAACCTTAAATATCAAAGTCAACATCAGAAAACGTTGGAGTAGGGACACGAGGCATGGAAATCTGTATGATCATAGCTATTGGATCATACTCATGACCTAGACTATTGAGAAAGCCACATATTTTCATAGATTCATTTACATGTTTCCCTATAGATCTCAACTGATCACAAAGAGAGGGTATTCGTAAACATAAATATAGAAAAGCTTGGCTTATTTTGACAAAATCCAGAGCTTTATTTTGAGCTCGACAATGTTGTGAGTGAAAATAGACTACCAAGGGTCCTTTAGAGAGAGTACCAAAGATCAATGACTTGACCAACTGATCCGTACAAAACCATGTTTTGTGAGTTGGGTTTGCAACTTGATGGATTTCATTGTCGGCTTTTTGTCAAGAAATGCAACTAGTGAAGGATAGCAACCATTTAAAAAATAAGTATATTATGACTGCCTAGAAAAAATTCCATCTGAGTTTTCCAAAGAAGGTAGTTGGTGTCATTGAGACATTAAGTAAACAAATTCGCAACATGAAAATTGGATGGAAAGAGATAAGTATCAGGTTAAGCAGTCATTAGAGCACATGTTAAGGTCTAATACTCTGATACAATAGTAAGAAATCAAAAACATAGTGACAATACAGAGGAAATACTTCTTTTCACTGAAATTTTTTGGCCTACTTACGCAATCATCACACCACTTGTGGTTATCTTATCATAAGTGCCTAAAGATTTGAAAGACTCATGTAAGTGCAAGATGCAACACAATATAGTATGATAGAAGATAAATCAAAAGACAAGGGAAGTAGCAAACACTTTTTGTTATATTATAAATCACTATAAACAATCTATTACAAGACTTGATTAATCAGATTTACGTAAATTGTTAACACCCTAGCAATTACTACTGAAAGAATTTTAAGCTATCCATCTTTTGTCTCTCTGTCACCTGCTACGTCAGCCTTTGACTCATGAAGACCCCAATAACACTTCCATAGGATTCTCATCCTTCCTCTATAATAATCAACCTCGAGTGATTGTTGCTTCCCCGTCGACCTCTTGATATTTTAGAGTGATTTTCACGTTCCCAAACCCTAGTCTAAGGATCTTAAGGGAATCCATGCATATGGACAACTTCCATATTAATAAGTATAACTTCATTTTTGGAATTATACTTATTCCTTTTCTCCAAGACAGAAATTTTCTCTCTAAATTTATCTTTTTGTCTTTATCATAGTATAAATTGCTCATCAAATTTATCTTACTCCAACATAACATCTTGTATCCACATGGTTTCTACCACTCTGCATGCTTTTTGGAATACTATTTGACACAACATGTGTTAGTAAATATTTCATTGACTTCGTCAAGACATAAATTTCATGTTTATCCTTCTCTAGCTTGGTATCTTGCATCTACATGGTGTTTTCACTCCGCTTGTCTTATGTATTGACGATGACTGATGTAGTCATGCATCAATGACTTCGTGGCGGACTTCATCAAGGTAAACTATTGAATCCGGCTTGAATCTTCACTCAAATTGGTTACTAAATTAGATGCATTTTCCTAGAAATTTCTCTTTGAGCTAGCTGTATACTTCAATTTTTGAGAGTGTTGTTATCGTCCCAGAGCTTCTTTGAGGATAACTTGTTAATGGACTGAGATGTGGGCTTGAGAGTGTTTTTTGGAGTGTTGACGAGGTTCATAGGTGAATCTTTTATACATGACTCAGCGTCATGGCACGTTAGATTATATGTATAAAAAAACGCAAAAATTATTTTGTATTTTTGTATTTTAGATATTATTAGCCACAGACAAAAAAACCTATTTAAATTTAGATCTATCAGATTAATTTTAAACATCTATACCAATTTATTAAAGATAAATATTTTTAAAATTATTTTGTTTACGTTTGATTTCAGCGGCTTATACCAATTTTAGAACATTATTTTTTCTCATAAATTGTAGTGACATTTCCATGTCTCTCTTCTATCTATACTATTATTTGCGAAGTGATTTTTCGCAACGGAGCTCTCACGTTAAAAGTTGGAGTGGTTAATATCGTTTATACCCTTAATGAATAAAATATATAAATCAGCTAAAAATAAAAACGAATTTAATACTTATTTGATTAGATAAATGATTTAAATTAATAATAATGATAAGAATTATCCATAATCTAAATATATATTTAAAAATAAAATAAAAAAGATAATTCTTATATATATTGTGTTGTTATCCGGAAAATATATTTTTGATAAAAAAAATTCAAAAACAGAAAACACATAAATAAATATTCATAAAGTAAAATTTTTAATTGTATATAATTCAAAAGAGAAATTGAAAAAAGTAGAATACGTAATTATTTTCAAATTCAAATAATATAATAATATAATATAATGATATATATTCGTGAAGTTATTTTTCGCCTCTGAACTCACACGTTAAATTAAATTTATGTTTATATTTATATAGTTAAACCTTAAACATGAACTAGCTTTTGATCCGCGCGTCCGCGCGGATTTATGTTCTGTATAAATATATATATTTCTATTAGTTGTAAAAAGCATTCATATTTATGTAGGTTATTGAGTTATGATGTCGGTGTATCTTGTTCATTTTGTTTAGCGCCTTTTTTCTAACTATCAAGTTGTAATAATTTTTTGATATATACTTTTATTAAGTATAAAATTTAGAGTATCTTATTAAGATTTTTTGTATTTTATTAAATTATATTATAAATTTAGAGATTGCAATTATATTTATTTTATATTTATTTTAAAGGAAAACATAGATTTGTTTTTAATTTGTGAATAACTTTATCAATGTAAAAAAGTTTAATGTTTTAGGTCGAATTATTTGGATGCAATTAATCATTTATTTTCATAATTTTTTAAATTAACTTAAATATAATTAAGCCCGCATGTGCGGGCAAAACACCTAGTTATTAAACTATTTTGCGTTGGTAAAAAGAATATCGACGTGTAACTTAACACGGCTAGCTAAAATCTAAAATAACTCATTAGAATAATCCAAGTTGGAATAAACTAAAAAAAAAAGAGTTGGAATAATCTACTAAACACTAGTCGTCTCGTTAAGAAGATATTTTCCAAAAATTTAAAGTAACATTATTTTATTTGCTCTACTCGTGTGAGTTATGTTCTGCTACAATTGGCATTACCATTCTTCCACAGCTTTCTACTACATCACTCATTAACTTGGTGTTGCCCAAATGAGCTTCTTATAACATCACACACAATATGATAACAAAACTACTTATGTTAAAACCCAAAATCAGGAAAGATAAAACAAAACCAAACTCAAACTCGACCTAAGTTGTCAGTCAAGCTATGTCATTTTCCGGTAGATAGTAGCCTTAAAAGGTCAAGTTAAAGGGAATATGCAAGTTCTGGAAACAGTGTTTCCTTGGGACACAAGCACCGTCACCAAAGCTTCCTTGTCCTTCCAAATCCATATTCCATATACCATCCCAAATTGCGTGATCCTCATTCACGTTAGCCTCAGGTGTAGGCACCGGAACCACCGGGCAAAAACCATTACCATTTGGGTCATGACCATAATGTGTGACATGATGAGGAACATAGAAGGCACCGCCTTCTCCACTACTGCCGCTACTACTGCTACTGAAACTATTGTCACAGTTGTTATTGTTATCGTCTAGTAAAGACATGATCTTTTTCATGTCGATTTGGTTGAACTGAAGCAATTGTTGTTCTTGCTGCAACTCCATCTGTCTTTGATGCTGAAACTGTTGTCTCTTCAAGATTCTGTTTTTCGTCTTCTCTGCATTGTTAGTTGGAGATTTTGTCTTCTTCTTGAAATGGGTTCTCCAATAGTTCTTGATCTCGTTATCTGTTCTTCCAGGTAAACTACGAGCGATTGTTGACCACCTGAAGTTACAAAAATCATCAGACAATAAATCATAGAAAAAAACTCCAGATACTTATTGAAGTAAGGCTACAATTGTTTAAACTTTTTTTTTTGAATTTTCAGGAAGTTCGGGCAAAAGTCTTAGTCCAACTTGGTCTGAAACTCCAATATTGTAATATTAGTTTTGTTACAATGGTTATCCGAATTGGGGATCTTTGACACAATAGTCAAGATCATCTCGAATTGAGCTAATAATATCTGGCAATTGTTTAATTGTTTAAACTTAAGTCTTGATGAAAAAATGTGTAAGAAAAGAGGATTATATTTAAAATGCTAATTTATTTTGAAGAAACACATTTTAATACAAGATGAATAAAAAAATCAAAGCTTAAATTAAATTACCTGTTGCCCCACTTAGCATGTAACTCAAGGATAATGGTTTCTTCATGAGGAGTGATTTGTCCTCTCTTGAGGTCTGGTCTTAAGTAATTAACCCATCTTAACCTACAGCTTTTGCCATTTCTCTTCAATCCTGTGAGGCTCGCCACAGAGTTCCATCTACCTTCACCGTGAAGCCGCACATAATCAATCAAAAGACGGTCTTCTTCAGCAGTCCAAGGCCCTTTTCTCCAACCTTGTTCTACCAGTCCCAATCCTCCTCCCATCACTCCCCACAAACTCATCCTTTGTTCTTACTTTTTTTTTCCTTAAGTGAAAGCTAAAACAGGAGAAACAGTATTTTAGATCTCCTTCTCCCTCAGACCCACCAATCTTTTTTGTCTCTTTGTGTTTTGAAACCTAAGTGTTCCTCTGTTTTGCCTATGTGTTATGTTGTGTTCTGTTTTATCACTGCCTCTTTCAGTATTTATATAGGCACGCACTCTCTCTAACTCCTTGGCTCCACCACTTTTTTGTTTGTTTATCATAGAGATATATATTAGTGACATGACAAAGATCTTTTTACATTTTTAGAGTTATGTTCTTACTAGAATCAAAATTATAAGGTTATCACTAGCTAAAGGTAATATTCTATACAATATATATATATATATATAAATATACTTTTTCAATCTCAAATTACAAAAATAGTTGTACGAGCTCTTAATTAGTAATAAGAATAATTAATCTATTCAGCAAATGTTATCCAAAGAAGAAAAGAATTAGAATCTTAGACATAGAAGGGAAAAGAACAACATTATTACAAAGGGAAGAATTAGAAGTGAGCAAGCAGAACTTGGGTGCTCTCTTTACCTCTTTTCATAAGTCTTATTATGTATATCCTTTTGTCTGTCCATTCAAATCTTTATCCCCCAAAGGCATCATCCGAAAATTGCTAAAATGCATCTTCTTGTTAGTACATTTTCTTGAGTTTTTTTTAGTTTAAATTAGAGATAGAAAAATCTGTGATTCAAAAGCTCTAAACCGAACCAAGAGATAGAGACTAGTGACAAGAATAAATCATAAATCGATTGATAACCTAATAACTTGGACCAAGTTTAGTGGTTTGAATGTTGCTTAGTCACCCAAACCTCAAACTTTATCATTTTCGTGAGGACTAAACAAGGACATTATCGGGATATTAATTAATCATTTTCAATATTCTTGCTGAAATAAAGATATAATGTTATGGCATTGTGTAACATGGTGCAACCGAGCATTAAATCCAATGGAATAAATCCTTAGAACAAGTGCATTGAAGGTTTATAAGGGGGGGTTCACACAGTTTTCTAGATGAACAGTGATGAACCCGTGCTTTTGGGGTTCACTCTAGTGAACCCGTATCACCACTGTTCACGACACGTGGCGGTCCGCGATTGGTCTATCTTTTTTTTTTTTTTTTTTTTTTAAAAAAACAAAAAAGAAAAACAGAAAAATTTAATAATAAAAAAATGAAAAGATGAACCCCAAAGGGGGTTCATTGATGTGGATGCCCTTATATGCTAAAGTTATTTGAAACTTATATGTTGTTGCCACGTATATAGATGAGTTCCAAGTTGATGCAGATACATTAATTATAATTGTTTAATTTTGTTTTTGCTAACTTTATGATTGTTTCATGTAAAGCATAATTATTAAAAAATTGATGGTGCTTGATTATTTTAATTTAAGACACATAATTGAACTACTAAGATTTCTACAAGTGTAGATGAGATTTATACATGCGATCTTGTACTAATCTTTGTTGTTGTCGTATAAGATTCGTTGGATTCCACATAAGGAATTATGGCAATAAACTATAGAGATAAAACTAAATAATTATTAAAGAGTTTATGGTCTTTGTGCGTCACCATGAGACAGATGGTCTTATAATTCGCTGTTTCTTAGATATTTGTAACATTGTAAGTAATCACTCTTCTTATTTTCTTCTAAATATTTTATGATCATTTCGAAAATCTGTGTCTTCGATCTCCATTGTCGAAAAACATCTACCAAAAAAATACAAAACGCATTTGGTTGGGTACAACAGTGAGCTGGTCTTGTTTTAGTTCCATCATGTGCGTCTTCCACATTAACTTAAAACCAAAAACTATCGAATAGTTTCTGTTTCTAAACTACAATTAGCATTTTTCAGTAACACCCAAAAAATGGAAAAACAAAGGTTTAGCTTATATATATATATTGGGAGTTATTTAATCAAATCTAACAGGACTAGAGGGTTAATGCTCTAATGGTAAATCTTAAATTTAAACACGACAGTCGAATATTTTGTTTTGATGCGATAAGAAACATAGCAGCTAATTAGCAGTACAAACATTAAAACAATTTTCTAATTAGGGTTAGTGTTGAAGCCGGATTTCATCTTGATCTAGATCCGATCCGAAATCTAACCTAAATGTAATGAAGTCCAAACTAACTGTCACTAAATCCCAAAAAAACAATAAGTCCACAAAACTCAAGGTTCACTCCGAGTTAGAAAGCTTTCCGCACCAAGCTCGGCTAGTCAAAGCAAAACGTAAAAGCATTATAAGCATCAAAGACCATTATAAAGACGTCTGATCCACGCCAGAGATCATGTTACCGTTGTGATTCACCTCCGAATACCTATAAAAGGAAGAGGGGAGGCCAAGAAAAAAGATCGAATTTTCTCTATAACTAAACTATATTCTCAATACATTCATACTTTGTAGTTCTCAAGCACCCCTTGTATTTATTGGCAGTTCTTAGTTTCATTATTAATAAAACATACATTTTCTATAGTTTCTTGTAACTTAAACTTTCTTCTTTCAAATTATTTATTACACAAGTTTTCGTAAACGTAAATCTTATTTCTGAGTGGATTTCAATCATGTTCAGGGTTTATCATGCCAACCGTGACCGACTAACCGATCCACTTTTTTGTCACAACATTTTTTTCATTAGATTCATAGTTTAAGCGATTACATGGAAAAATGGAACATCGGAAGACTGACCGATTCACTTGTTAGTAAAGATAATAAGTCATTTCAACACTGAAATAAGTTAGGGTATCAAATTTAATATATTTTATTTTTCTAAAAAAATGAAATATGAAGATTTGAATTTGATGATGACCCGAAAACACTAAAACAAACCACAATATGTTACATGTCATGATCTAAAATGAAAATAGGAAAACATTGAGGCAGCAAACTAAAACCTGCGTTAAAGCTAGAGATGATCAAGTATTTCTAAAATATCATATTATTATATCACCACTGATTTGTTGAGGCATATGTGAGCATTTCGCAACAGTTCAAATACATTATCAGCAGCAAGGTGTAGATTCTCTTTATTCTAGGGCTCAGCAGATTTTGTTTTGACAAGTATTTTAATCAGATTTTGTTTGCAATGCAAATCTACAATTTGAAAAGAAATATCAGAGTTGCAGATGTGAAAATACCTCAACGGCTCAGAGACTACGGACACAAAGGCATGCCTATAAGACGTCAGCAATATCATTCACCTAACTACACATAAAAACAAAATTTAATTGAATGATTAGACACTAATCACTTTTTAATCTAATATTATTTAATTGAATCATCTATTAAATATTTGTAGTTGGAGATCATCTAAACTCAGTGTTTCGTACGGGTTTTATATTATTTATGACTTCTTTTTGGTAAAATTATTTATGACTTTTGTACTGCAAAGGCATGTTTAGCATCTAAGCATATGATTTTATTTTATTTTTAGTTTTTGAATAAATGTTAAATTTATTCAGATAAAAAAATTCTTTATAAAAAATGTGACTGTTTGAATAGTCCTATAAAGAAAAACTACGCCTAACCTATTCTCATGGGTTTGCAAACCAAACCTTTAAGCATATGGTTTATTAAGATATGATTTAACGATAACTCGATAAGAAATCATATATATAATGATACATTTTCTTCTCTCTTAAATCTATTCACCTCATCATTTGTACATCTCACATAGAAAACATAAAGAAAAACAAATTAAAGATTTTTTTAATCAAGCTAACTGATGGTTCAGAATCGTTAACCCTCTAAACTTCTCCAATTAAATCGATGCAACTATTTATTTTTATCTCTCTACATCTCCCTCTTTTTACTCATCAGTCTATCGATAGTAATTTTGTTTCATAAGCCCCACGATCCTCCTTCGTATATATAAAGTGTTGAGACCAGTTTTGTTAAAGCACGATTTTGAGGTTGAACACAAAGTTTTGTTAAAGCACGATTTTGAGGTTGAACAGAAAGTTGCAAATCAACACTTAAGCGAGTTCGCGGGAATGTCTCGTCTTGTGATGACGTGGCAATTTTGATAGTTGCAAGCTGAAGATAACACAACAAGATAAAGAAATTATGTCAAGGAGTTTGAAGATAAAGATAAATCAAGTGGATATGAGTTTATCTCAAATACAACTACGATTAGGAACTCTATGAACAATATAAAGAGTTTAAGAAGTTGTTTGGTGTTTTCTAAGCTTTGAGAGATTTAAAAACGTGTCTGCAAAGTCTGTGAGATAGAGAGATAGAACGTGAGAGTTATTTAGATTGATTGTTTAGAAGATTAGAGATTGGTCAGTGACGATTCACGTGTGTGTGAAGGCGTGTAATTCTGATTAAACAGAAACATGTGTTCTTGTTTAAGAGATTTCTAATAAAACAATCTTGTTTGGAAGAAGTAAGGTGTTCTTTGATATACATCCTTGTTCTAGGTTTCTACAATTGGTATCAGAGCGGGTCACCTCCTAGATTAGTTAATCTATACACAGGTTGAGATTCTGTGGCAAACATGGATTCATCAAAGGAGCTACTAGTTTTTCAAAGAACTCTAATGCTAGACGAGAATAACTTTGGGCACTGGAAAGTACGAATGAAACAACGACTCAAAGGTATTGACGAAGATGTCTGGTTAGCTGTAGAACTTGGTTGGACAGAACCCACAGTCAAAACCGTCGATGGTGAACGAGAACCTAAACCGAAAGATAAGTGGACAGCAGCTGAAAAGTTAGGATCTAGATTAAACTCCAAAGCAATTTCTGAAATCTTCAATGCTATTGATTCTGATCAATTCAAGCTTGTTCAGGGTTGTGTATCAGCTAAAGAGGCATGGGACACATTGGTTGATTACTATGAAGGAACCGATGATGTCAAAAGAACTAGATTGGATTTTCTTGCTTCTCAGTTTGAGAATTTGAGGATGAAGGATGATGAATCTGTCACTAGTTTTAGCTCAAAACTAACTTCTATTGCTAACGAAGCTATTGTCTTAGGGAAAAACTACAAGGATAAGAAGTTGGTTAAGAAGTTAATCCGATGTCTTCCTGAAAAGTTCTCATCATACAAGGCTTTACTGAAAGTGGGTATGAACACTGATGAGATGAAATTTGCACAACTTGTTGGAATTCTCAAAGCAGAAGAGATGGAATCATTTGTTCAGCGCCCCAAAAGTGTAAAAGATCTTGCGTTTGCAGCTGAAAACGAATCTGATCATGTACAAGCACTACATGAAAGTCTAACTCGACAAATAGATGAGAGTATTGGTTCACTGGCTCGTAATTTCAAGCAGGCTTTAAAACAAATTGAGAGTGGCCAAGGTAGAAGCTCAGACTCACATCGTTACAGGAATCAAAGGAGTAGGAGAAGTGATGTTCAATGCTATGAATGTGAAGGAATTGGACACTACAAATCTGATTGTCCTCTTACCAAACGTAAGGAGCTTAAATGCAGTGAATGTAAGGGATGTGGACACATTAAAAAGGAATGTCCCAATCTTCAGAAGAAAGACGATAAAGCTTTATTAAGTTTCAGTGACACTGATTCTGATGAAGAGTATAATGAAGATAGGATGCTCAATATGGTTGCACTGATTAGCAAAAAGGGTATGAACAACTCAGATTCTGATTCTGATGATGATGAAGATATAGATCCCAAGGTGGAATACCGCAAGCTCTATAACAGTTGGGTTGAGCTGAGCAATGAGAATCTGAAATTGCTCAAGAATAAGGCAATGCTAGAAGCTCAGATTAATATAATGGAGATGGAAAAACCTGTGACATCAAAGCTTGAAACGCTGACTTGTTCAAGTTCGGATAATGAGTTGCACAAGAACAAACAATCAGAACAGAAAAATACACTTGAGCTAGAAGAAAAGATAACTAGATTATTAGAGCTTTTATCGCATGAAGAAGAAAAGAACAGAAGTCTTGAACACAATTTAAGAGACAACCACAAGAGAATCAAGATGTTGAACACGGGAACAAAAGACTTGGACTCAATCTTGGCAATGGGACAGCCTTCCAAAGTTAATTGGGGGCTTGGGTACAAAGAAAACAAAGTAACAAATCAGGTGATCAGTACTCAAAGTCAGAAAGGATTGACAAATTTTGTTCGTGCTGAGTCTATTAGTTCTGAGCCTGTTCGTGCTGCTGAAACAACAAGAGATGTGCAACTTTCACCACAGACAAACAAAGTTGTTAACTTTGTATGTGCAAAACCGTGTGTTGTTGTCAAAGCTCAAAATGAGGTTCAACAAGCACAACGAACAAACAAAGTGGTTGAAACTGTTAAAAATCAGAGATTCAACAAAGTGTGTTACTCGTGTGGCAGAAGAGGACATGTTGTAAGATATTGTTATGAACGTATTAACAATATTAGACAAGCTTGGAAGCAGAATAAGTGCTTCATTGAACCAAGGTGCTATGGAAAAGTTTGGATAGCTAAATTTGTTTTGTATTCAAAGGATAAAGACAACAGTGAAGATGACTTTGAAGTAATTTGCAACTCAGATCAGTTGGAACAAGTCCATAACAGTGCAGTCAAGAGTGCATTTCTACAGTCTTCAACCCCCATGAGTACCACCTATGAAGCTTCAACGAAAATAGATGGAAGCATGATGGTTAAGAAACCACATCACTTTTGAAAGAGGTATCTTGGTCTGCTCTGGTCCTTATTTTTATGTAAGTATGCACACAAGCAGGGGGAGATATTTGAAGGATATTCAGTAGTTGAGGGGGAGCACGACAATGGCTGGTATCGGTGCTTAGTATTGGTTCTTTTATTGGCTATGAGTGCTAGTGGCTTGGTTGACATACTCACATAAAAAGGGGGAGATTGTTGAGACCAGTTTTGTTAAAGCACGATTTTGAGGTTGAACACAAAGTTTTGTTAAAGCACGATTTTGAGGTTGAACAGAAAGTTGCAAATCAACACTTAAGCGAGTTCGCGGGAATGTCTCGTCTTGTGATGACGTGGCAATTTTGATAGTTGCAAGCTGAAGATAACACAACAAGATAAGGAAATTATGTCAAGGAGTTTGAAGATAAAGATAAATCAAGTGGATATGAGTTTATCTCAAATACAACTAGGATTAGGAACTCTATGAACAATATAAAGAGTTTAAGAAGTTGTTTTGTGTTTTCTAAGCTTTGAGAGATTTAAAAACGTGTCTGCAAAGTCTGTGAGATAGAGAGATAGAACGTGAGAGTTATTTAGATTGATTGTTTAGAAGATTAGAGATTGGTCAGTGACGATTCACGTGTGTGTGAAGGCGTGTAATTCTGATTAAACAGAAACATGTGTTCTTGTTTAAGAGATTTCTAATAAAACAATCTTGTTTGGAAGAAGTAAGGTGTTCTTTGATATACATCCTTGTTCTAGGTTTCTACATAAAGTTCAAGTTTGAAGCTCGAGCCAAAAATCTCATATTGACTCTCTGCTTTATTGAACCCGCACAGCTTCTATCAATTATTGAAAATCTCATCCTCTGGTTCTATTGGTGATGTGAAGAGGTTGTCAACAAAGTCATGCAAAAGAACGAGGTCAGTCCTGAAAGCGCAAGATTAGTAGTACAGAAACTAGAACACACAGTAATTCAAGAGTTATTTCTTCCAAGAAAATACGACTAGATAAATCCTTTTAAAAGCACATACAGGTTCTTTTGAAAAGCAATTCTAAACAAAGCTCAAGGACAACTTGACTTGTTAACTAGCCTAATCAATTCACGACTTACCCTAGTTGATGAATTGCTTCTAACTCTCCAAGTGTCTTGCCTACCTTGCTCGGTTTCACAAGACTCTTTCTTGCTAGAGTATCACCTAGTGTGTTAGCCGACTACAACCCAGTCGACTCTCTCTTTATACCTAGAGAGAAAAGCCCTAAAGCTACCCAATGGAAACTTTCCATTTTCTGTTTCAGCGAATAAGACAACCTTCTTCTTTTCTTCATCGGTTGCTTATTCTTCACTCATTTTTCTTAACGCCCACGTCTTGATAAATATCTTCATATCTTTACTAAAGGCACCTTCCTTTTCTTGCTCAGCTCTCGACTCTGCGTTTCATCCAGTAGTTCATGTCGTGCTTCATGAACTACTTCAGCTTCGTCTGCACCATACATCTTCAATCTCCCCCTTTTTAATCTGTGCGTCTCACAAGTACCTGAGATGAATAAAGCAATGCACACACAGACAAGACAAACTCGCGAAGTGATACACGTAAGCAGAGGAACTCAAATATCCAAAGTAAAAAGGTTGCATACTTAATACATCTCCGAAAAGATAACACACATAAGTACTCCCCCATAGTCTAGAAATTGTCTTAAACTGGAAAACAAAACCAGTTGCAACAAGTGGTGCAACCAGCAGGTACAGTGCAAACAGAGTTCTAAAATAAAATAAACAACAGCATTGCTCCCCCACAATCTTAGCCTTCATCTCAATCTTCTCCCCCTGCTTGTGAGCACACAGGTTAAAAAACACAAAACAAGTTTTAAGAAGTCTCAACAGAGGAAGAAGAAGACTGACCAGACACAGAGCGAGAGAGATCGGCGACGATATCAGTCAATGCTCGCAGAGCCGCAGCCGTGTCCTGAAGTGCCTCTTGAAGCTCTTCATGAGTGATCAGACCCTGAGGAACCTTGATAGTGCCCAACTCAACCACGGAGACCCTTCGAGGACCAGTCCTTCCACTTGAGGTTGGTGGTGTGGGAGCAGGAGAATGACGCGTTGAGCGAGCAGGCGGGCGTACCTCCACAGTTGGTACTGTCTTTCCCTTACCCTTTACCTTAGCCCTGAGTAGCTCATAATTTTTACCAACTCGCTTATCCTTCTTGTAGGCCACAGGACGAACAGATTTCTCACCACTTTTTGACTGAAGGAAGTGCTGCTTCTGGAGAATTCCCATAATAAGACGAGGAAAAATCAGCCATCGAGTGTCATTGCGCTGAATTACCCCTAGATTCATGATCTGTTTGAAAATCAAGCTCCCCAAATCAACTTTCACACCGTGTGCCATTTTGTAAATCAGCTTGGCTCTGTCAACTGATACATGTGTCTTGTGAGTGGAAGGAATCCAATTATGTGCGGTAATGATCATTAAGGTGCCATAGCGAGGAGAGAGATCGGTGGTGGTCAAGCTGGACCATGTTCTCTTGGTCTTCTCAGTCAAGAACTCAGCTAGTTCAGTGACTGTGACAGCATCCATGGTCTCTTCTAGGTCAGCTTCTTCCTCAGACAATGGTGAGAGACTGAGATATTCGTTGATGACTGAAGCAGAGAACTGATACGCATGGCCTTGGACTTGTACTTCAACAATGCATGTATCATCTTCCACTTTAACATTCGGCAGAGCCGCATAGAATTCAGCAACCACCTGTTCTACATAGCTCACAAGAGATGTCACAGTAGACACCATCCCTCCCTTTTTAATAATGTCAACATATCCCCACTGATCTGGTTCCTTTACATCAACACTTCGTTCAGCAATGAAACTACGGCCCTTAAACTGATCATACCTTTTCGTAATCTCTGGTGTAGATGCAGAAGCACTATGACCTCCCTTCTTCCTGGACTTCACACGATCAGAGACAGTGACTTCCTTGGGGAGATCGGAAGAATCCGCAACATCTCGAGACGACGTAGGAGCATTGTCCACTTTGGTCTTGATCTTCTTCGATGCTGGAAGACCCAATCTTTGTAGAACTCTTTTAGCCCTTGATTTGATGGGTGGAGTTTCTTCAGATGCCGAACTCACCTCCACCGCATCCTTGTCCTTGTTGTCAACAGCCAAGGTCAGATCCACAGGATCCTGAGACCGGTCTTCCTTCTCCTCTGGTTCAACTTCCTTCTCCTCAGAGCCAGATTCAGAGTGTGTCCTTGCTGAGACAGATGCAGTAGGAGAGAGTGGTGATTTTGGTATGGTGTCTTCTGGGGTAGACGCTGTCACAGGTACAGGGAGTGTTTCAAGAGCCGGGTCTTTGTGGTGAGATGTACCGTGAAGCTCATCGCTTTCCTCCGAGTGAGTCTTCTCATTCGCAGTATTAAAAGACTCAAGCTCCTCGGTGACCTCAAGAAGAGCTGTTGCGGTTGTCGGATTATTGAGAGGAGGAGGTGATTCAGGTTCTTCGTCAGCAAGTTGAAGCCGATCTGGCTCAGAGGTGACATGCACTGGTGGATTTGCTGAGGAAGATGCTGCAGCCGACTTCTTCGTGTTCTTCATCTTTGAATACTGGTGGATTTTCTGAGAGAAGATTGCTGAGCAGTTTCTTTGACTTGGAAGTGAAGACGTGAGATCGTGGAAGGTATATAGGACTGTTTAGGGTTTTGCCCACTATCTCCACTAAGAGGGAAACTCAACCATCTTTTAGAAATTGTACCTCTGGTCCCTGTACTGATTCACTTTTCTTTTTGTAACCTGCACAATTAATTTCCCTCATCCAAACCTATTAGACTTAAGCAACCACATTCTCGGATAATAATGTATCATTAGACTCTCAGAATAGCAATTAAACATATATCACAGATCACAATTGGCCTTAGTCTGAATGAGATTTTTCATTTTATCTTAAAAGATTGATTTTGTACCTTTTAGAGCATGTCATGTCTGATCTGATTCAACACTTAGTTCAGACTGCACACAAGAGACTTTTAGATTGTACGATCTGGTGGACTCAAAAGTCTTTTATGGCTAGTTTTCACACCGTTGTACCTTCATCAATCCTGGTGGGTTTTCACTTCCTCATTCACATGTGTGAGTGCTTCCCATTTTTTTTTTTTTTGTTGTTTCTTCTCTCTTTTGAGCTTCTTCACCCTTCTTGTGAGGTGACGATGTTGCTTCTTAAGGGTATTATGATCATCCACACATGTGAAAACTTGTACCTCTCAGCAGGATCAACGGTACAACAGGTAGCTCTTTTCCACAGCGTTCTCAAGTGCCAAATATAATCTGAATCATGTGTACCTCCTGAACTAGCACCTATACCAGACCATGCACTACTTGACTCAACAATCAAGATTACATACCCCAATGGCATTTCTTAGCGTGATAAAGCGATTAAGATCAAGGGGTTTAGTAAAAATGTCAGCCAACTGTAAATCAGTAACAACATGCTCAATTACTACCTGATTGTCTTCAACCAATTCTCTGATGAAATGGTGTCGTATGTCAATGTGCTTTGTCCTAGAATGCTGGACTGGATTCCTTGAGATATCAATTGCACTCTTGTTATCACAGTGTACCAGAAAGGGTCCAGACGTCATTCCGTAGTCAGCTGACATTTGTTTCATCCAAATCAATTGTGTACAACAGCTTCCCATGGCGATGTATTCAGCCTCTGCAGTAGATAGTGACCCAGAATTCTGCTTCTTGCTCATCCATGATATGAGATTGTGACCCAAAAAGAAACATCCTCCACTTGTACTCTTCCTATCATCAGCACATCTTGCCTAGTCAGCATCACAATATCCTACCAGGTTCTTGTTGGAGTTCTTGACGAATTGTATTCCAAGGCTTTCAGTTCCCTTGACATACTTCACGATCCTCTTGACTGCATTTAAATGTGACACCTTTGGTTTGGCTTGGTATCTTGCACATACTCCCACGCTGAAAGATAGATCTGGTCTACTGGCTGTCAGATAAAGTAGACTTCCAATCATCCCTCTGTACAAGGTTGGATCAACATCTTCACCAGCCTCATCTCGTGCAAGTTTTACTAAAGTACTCATTGGCGTACGTGCGACTTTGCTGTTTTCCAGTCCGAATCTCTTAACTAGATTGTTGGCATAGGCACTCTGTGAGATGAACACCCCTTTCTCGGACTGAGTTACTTGAAGCCCCAAGAAATACTTCAGCTCTCCACACATACTCATCTCGAATTCATCAGTCATACTCTTCACGAATTCATCTACCATTGACTGTGAAGTACTTCCAAAGATAATGTCATCCACGTAGATCTGAACAATGATGATGTTCTTATCTTTCTCCATAAAGAACAATGTCTTGTCTACACTTCCCCTGATGTATCCTCCTTCTACTAGGAAGCTTGTAAGGCGCTCATACCATGCTCGAGGTGCCTGCTTGAGACCATACAACACTTTCTTCAACTTGTAGACATGTTGCGGATGAGTGTGATCTTCAAACCCCTTTGGCTGCTCCACATAGACCTCCTCTTGCAGAATCCCATTCAAGAACGCACTCTTTACATCCATCTGGTATACCTTGAAGTTCAGGATGCAAGCCATTCCTAAGAAAAGCCTGATGGACTCAAGACGAGCCACTGGTGCAAATGTTTCTTCAAAGTCTACTCCTTCAACCTGTGAGTACCCTTGTGCCACCAATCGCGCTTTATTCTGAACCACTTCTCCATACTCATCAGTCTTATTCTTGAAGATCCATCTGGTTACCACGACATTTACTCCTTCTGGTCTGGGCACAAGTTCCCACACATCATTCCTTACGAACTGCTCCAGTTCCTCCTCCATTGACACAATCCAGTATTCGTCATGTAGTGCATCATTGTGTGTCTTTGGTTCAATGGAAGATACAAAGCAAGCAAACTGGACCATCTCTCGGAAGTTTATCACCTTGCCCCGAGTCTTTCGTCCCTCATCTAACCCGCCAATCACATCATCAACAGAATGATTACGATGTACTTGCTGGAGTACTTCAGTTGGTGCAGCACCTTCTGATTCACTGATCTCAAATACTTCTTCTCTCGTTCTGATCTCTGATGTCTCTGTCTCTTCATCAGATTCATTGTCATCCCAACTGATCACCGACAAGTCATCAAATACCACATTCACTTACTCCATAACCATGGCAGATCGCTTGTTGAACACTCGGTATGCTGTACTAGTTCCTGAATAGCCAAGGAAGATGCCCTCATCGCTTCTTGAATCAAACTTTCCTAGGTAGTCCTTGTCGTTCAAGATATAGCACCTGCACCCAAAAACATGAAAATAGCCAAGATTAGGTGTTTTACCAGTCCACATTTCATAAGGAGTTTTCGTGGTCCCTTTTCTCACATACACCCTATTGATGATGTAACATGCAGTACTCAGTGCCTCAGCCCAAAACCTTTGAGGTATCTTGTTACCATGTATCATCGCCCTGCCCATCTCTTGCAATGTCCTATTCTTTCGCTCTACTACACCGTTTTGTTGTGGTGTCCTGGGAGCTGAGAACTGATGAGCTATTCCTTTCATCTCACAAAATTTCATCATTAGTTCATTCTGAAACTCTCCTCCATGATCACTGCGTATCTTCTTGATTCCTCCTTTCTCATTGATCAACTGTAGCGCCCAAATCTTGAAGCTTTCCACTGTTTCTGACTTCTCTCTGATGAATCTGACCCATGTGAATCTTGTGAAGTCATCAACTAGTACAAACACATACTTCTTCCCTCCAATACTGTCGATTTGCATTGGTCCCATTAGATCCATGTGAACTAGATCCAAAGGGGTCAAGGTTTGTACATCCGGGACCTTCTTGTGTTGTACCTTTACTTGTTTCCCTTGATTACAAGCTCCACACACGATCTTCCTCTTTTATTCGAAGCTGAGGTACTCCACGAATCATATTCTTGTTGACTAGGGTTGCCATGTTACGCAGATTCATGTGGCCTAGACGTTGATGCCAAAGTTCAACATTGTCTTGTGAGGATTGAGCATTGAAGGCATTCGTGCACTTAGTTTTCTTTTCCCACATGTAGCAGTTGTTGCCAGCCCTTATCCCTTGTAGAACTGTTACCCCAATGCTTGTTGATGGCTCGACATTCTGTAGCTGTGAATAGCACTGAGAGTCCTTCATCACATAGTTGACTTACGCTGATCAAGTTTGCCTTCAGACCTTTGACAAAGTATACGTTCACCCAGCTTAGGTAATTCAATATCGCTTGTAGCACCTTTCCCTTTGATGAATCTTGTCCTCCATCTCCAAACGTGACCTTTCCACCTTTCACCTTTTTCAAGTTATCTAGATACTCAGCATTCCCGGTCATGGTGCCTTGAGCAACCACTATCAAAGTACCATGGCTCTTCTGCATCATCCTCCTCCGTAACCAAGGCCATGCTACAGCGTAAGCCAGATCCTGTAGTAATCGAAGAGTACAAGTCTGACTTCCTCATCCATACTCGACTTGTGTTCCCAACTCTCCAGAACTTCCGTTGATTCCACAATTGTCTGATCTTCTCGAGATGCTTCTGACAAAACTTTTTGGTAATGACCCAACTTGCCACAAGAATGGCATCCAGCCGTTTGTCTTGATGGACTTCTTGTCTCAGTTTCCTTAGTGCGAACAAACCCTCCAGACAACAAAACTGGTCATGCCTGTGGTGTTACTTGATCTTCCAGTGTATCCCAGTCCCATGTGAGAATTCTCTATTCTGCCTTGAGACAAAATCTTGTCCAGCTGCTTAGTGCCCGTTAGCATCTTGATCTTCTGTATTGCTGATCTAACTCCGATTGTAGTTCCATGCGTTTTTCTTCTCAGTCATCACTTCCTGTCTGAGATCTTCTGCTTGTTTGGCAAGAACTAGCTTCTTCTTTCATCAGATTCACACTCTCTTTGGCTAGCTCAGTTTCCTGTTGGAGTTCCAGACAAACCCTTTTTCAATTCTGCCTCAAGACTTTCCTTAGCTTTCTGAAGTGCTCGATTCTCAGCTCCAAGTCTCAGTCTGTCTCGCGAATTTCTCGATAGCTCTCAGTTTGTTCTTTCTTGATTCACTCTCATTTTCCGAGTCAGACTTAAATTCTGTGATGCCCAAGAATGCCACAAAGTTGTTCAGCTCTTCTTCACTATCGCTGTCGGAGTGCTGTCGTCGATTCCAATCAACGATTTCTCTTTCTTCCTCTTGCTGTTGTCTCGCCATTCAGCTTGAGTATGGCCAAACCCTTTGCAATCCAAAGCATTGAAACTCTCTTCTTTTTATTGTGGGGCAATCAGCTCGCACATGGCCATATCCCTTACACTCATAACACTTCATGTCTGACTTCTTGACATTCTTCTCAGCTTCAGCAGATTTGGATTTTGAACCGAATTTCTTTGTAGGATTGTCCTTGTTCCACTTTTCTGAGTGCTCTATCAAATCTCCTCACAAGTAAACTTAATGGATCATCACCTGCTTCATCCTTTTCAACAGACACTAGTGCAATTCCCTTAACCTTCTTTCCACTGTCTACTCCATCTCATGAGCTTGCATCATACCCACTACCTCATCGAAGCTTATGTCATTAGTGTCGAGAGCTACTTCCATGGCTGATTTGTGACCTCTGACCTTCAGGGAAGACACCTCAAGAACTTCTTCACCAATTTATTCTCTCTTTGTATTATTTTTCGAGTGTGAGTGCTTCTTGGACAATGAGCTTAGCTTGGACTGAAATCAGCAATTGATTCATTCTCGTCCATCTTCAGATCTTCAAACCTAGTATCCAGCATGTCTCTTCTCGAGCTTAACACCTTCGTAGTCCTTCAAAATGCTTCTGAAGAATATCCCATGCTTCTTTCGTTGACTCACATCCCTGAATCAACTCAAACTGTTCCTCGCAACACTGCAATGGCCGTGAGTGCTCTTGCATTGAACTGGCAAACTTGTTCTCATCTTCAGTCCACAGTTCTTCGGGTTTTGGTAATCTTTACCATCTTCACCTCTTGCAACAGGATGGTTCCACCCAGACTCAACTGCCTTCCATGCAAGTGGATCAATCCCTTTGATCGTTGCCTTCATTCTGCTTTCCAGAACCATAGTTTCCTACTTCCAAGACCACCTTGGAGTGCGCCACAACTCTTTGAAGTTGTCCATTCCGCAGGATCTTACCTGTTTAAGAAAAGAAAGCACAAGTATCTGCTCTGATACCAATTGAAAGCGCAAGATTAGTAGTACAAAAACTAGAACACACAGT
>CAJHQQ010003060.1:0-51908 GCA_905132885.1 Moricandia moricandioides
TTTTGCTTTTGGTTTTCAAAGTATTTCTCAGTCTTTTATATATTCTCAGAACCATTTTGAACGACCTTTTAATTTTTTTTTCTTGCAACATTAATGATTTTTGTCCTTTTTCTGGTGAGCAATCCCCAATATTAATTAAAACACTTCGATGGATGGTACGTGGGTTGGATTTCTCAAAATAATAATATATATATATATATATTAATTGTTAAATTTTTAATTTTATGAAAAATGTAATTGAAGATATTTATTTGTGTTCCAAATTAATATATATTTTGAGAACTCAAAATCTACCTACTATCAATGACTTTACTCTTATTCATCTCTGTTTTTCAACAATTTGTCATTAATATAAACTTTTTGAGTATTAATAATTTATCATCTCTCTCTCTCTCTCTTTTTCTTGGTAGATGCATTAACATTTTGTCAGTAACAATAACTCTTTTTCGTTTTCTTTTTGAACTTAACTCTTTTTCGTTTTTACTATTTAGACATTGCTATTACTTAAGATAAGATAACAAAGCCAGATTCATACAAGCCACAAAAGAAGAAAGAATAATAAAACATGAAATTTGAGCTTGTCTTCATACCATATCCGGGGATCGGCCATCTCAAGTCAGCCGTGGAGATGGCTAAGCTACTGGTCAACCGAGACGACCGCCTCTCCATCACCATCCTTCTTCTTCCTTCCCTTCCCGGCGGCGAACTCCTTCCTTCCGCTTACGTGGCATCCCTCTCCGCCGCATCCACCAACCGTCTCCGCTACGAAATCATATCCGGCGAAAACACCGACACGAGGCTTCATATCCACATAGAGAACCAAAAGCCAAAGGTGAGACTCTTCGTTGCGAAGCTCGTCGACGACTACTCGAAGCTACCGGTGCCGCCGCGTCTCGCCGGATTCGTCGTCGACTTGTTCTGCACTTTGATGGTGGATGTGGCTAAGGAGTTTCGCGTCCCGACCTATCTGTTCTACACGTCTAGCGCAGGACTTCTCGGACTCGGGTTTCACGTTCAGACAATGTACGATGAGAAGAGATACGATGTGAGTGAAGATGATTACGAAGACTCCGAAGCTGTCTTGCATGTCCCGAGTTTGACTCGTCCGTATCCGGTGAAGTGCCTTCCTCACGGTCTAGCGTCGAAAGATTGGCTGCCGATCTTGGTGAACCAAGCAAGAAGGTACAGAGAGATGAAGGGTATTTTGGTAAATACCACTGCTGAGCTTGAGCCTTACACGTTGGGAGTGCTCAACGGTGGTGATACTCCTCCTGCTTATCCTGTGGGACCACTTTTGGACCTCACCTCCAAGGAAGACAACAAAGGGTCGGACATTTTAGAGTGGCTCGACCAGCAACCACCTAGATCGGTTGTGTTCCTCTGTTTTGGCAGCATGGGTGGCTTCAGTGAGGAACAAGCAAGAGAGATAGCGGTCGGTCTCGAGAGAACTGGCCACCGTTTCCTCTGGTCTCTCCGTCGAGCATCTCCACCCGGAGAGTTCACCAACCTGGAGGAAGTTCTCCCTGAAGGGTTCTTTGAACGGACTAAGCATGTAGGGAAAGTGATTGGATGGGCTCCACAGGTGGCCGTGCTAGCGAACCCGGCGGTGGGAGGGTTTGTCACTCACTGTGGATGGAACTCGGTGCTGGAGAGTCTATGGTTCGGGGTTCCGACCGCGGCGTGGCCGTTGTATTCTGAGCAAAAGTTCAATGCTTATGAGATGGTGGAGGAACTTGGACTTGCGGTTGAGATAAGGAAGTATTGGCGCAATGACCGTTCGGTGGAGTTGGTTAGGGCGGAAGAGATAGAGAGAGCAATCAAGTGTGTGATGGAGCAGGATAGTGATGTGAGGAAGAGAGTGAATGAGACGAGTGAGAGATGCCATGCGGCCTTAATGGATGGTGGGTCGTCTCAAACTGCATTGATGAACTTTATTCAAAAAGTTTTTGAGAATATCGCGTGACAAGGATAGGCAGAGAATGGGTCTTTGTACTGAATGGTAGACCCAAGTTATGTTCCCTTATAAATTTGCATGTCTTTTGTTTAACTCTTCTGATATATTACAAGCTCATTATGTTTCTTTCTTTTCTCTATCTATTTGATTATATCTTGTTATAAGGTATGGCCTTTTTCAGAAATGATTGTTTTTTTTTTGTTCTTTTTGATAGATTGTTATGCTTAGACGTTTGTAGTTCGGTTTTGGTTCCTCTCAGGATGAACCAATCCAAAACCGTAAACCCTAAAAGGTTAAAAATGTAGAAAATTTATTATGAAATGTACTTATCTAGCGTATAAAAATATTTAAAACTTTAAAAGATTAATTAAATTCCTCCTACATAGATAGTCAAAGAAAGCTAAAGTTATTAGATTAATCATTTGCATACTTTTTCAGAATTTCTTAAATTATCTCTTATTCTATTAATTATTTATAAAATGATTTGAAATCTAAGGTTATTTTCTTAATTTTTTCAAAATTCCAATTTATTAGAAAATATATAATTTTATTGAATCATGAATTTGAGAGAATTTGAATACAAAACAATTCAAAGATAACCTTATTGTTTTTTTTGTTCAAATCTGGATATACTAAGATTAATTTTGTTAATTTTTATGTTTTAAATATAATTTGAGAAATTTTGCATAATTTAATATATGTTTTTGGGAATAAAAATAGAAAATAAGATAAAGTGTTGAAGGGTTCGTAATTGGATAATTAACTCTAAAGGACAATTTGTTATATACTATAATTCTTTTGTTTTTATTCAGTTTTATAAAATATATAAAAATAAAATTAATAATCAAACTAATAAGTATTAAGAAAAAAATCATTTTAATAATGGTATGATATAGTATTTTAAATTCATTAAAATATCTCAACTTTTGTTGTTTAAAAAATTGTCGTAATTATTTGAGCAAAATAGATTATAGTAAACACATATTTTTCTTATCATTTTTCTTAAACTATTAATTTTCTATTCAAAATTATATTAAAAATCACAAATTAATTCTTGTTAGAAGCGTTAACTCTAATTAAAAAAAAAGAATCATTCTTATGTTTGGTCTTTGAAAACACAAAAACCTTAAAATCAATTTTGGGAGCAATTCCAACAGTGAGAAAGTGATTTCTGGAGAGTGGAGATCAATCAAGCTATATCTGGTCAGTGGATGGTAAAGACCTTTTTTAGAAATCGTGGTCATTCAGCGGACACCACTGAATGACAGTGAACGCACAATTCTAAAACCGAGAGAGAATGAAAAGTAAACACTTAAGCTCTACTGGATCATGTTATATTAAATCATGTTTGACTTATATACTTTATGTATTATATAAGTATGTTTGTTGTATTTTATGCCTATTATTGAAGAGAAGTGCAAAGTGACGTTGTTGCTGAAGGAATTAAGAGTGTTGTTATAGAAGATGAGATAAGTAATGTGGGTGCAGAAGGAATAAAGAGTTAGACTGGTGAATGGATACATAATGAGGATGAAACTGAAGAAGCAATAGTGGAGTCGGATAGATCTTCATCTATTGAGGGAGATGATTGCGAGGTTTTTGTTGAAGATAGAGCTAGACATAAGGAAACAGAGCCAAATTTGCGGTATGGAAAGGATGAGTTTTTCAAAGTAGAAGTTGGAGAGGCTGATTTGTCCTGTCACTTTGGAGCTGCTGCACGGGAAGATGGAGACGCACGAGAAGATGGAGAAGATGTACCATATAATGTTAGTGATGACAGTGGTGGCGATATTTGTAGTGATAATCACATTGTAGATCCTTTATCACATGATGGTCATGATGAGGAAAAATGAGGTAGACAATTCAACTTCAGTCCTAATGAAATTCTTGCATTAGAGAAGACTTTTAAAAACGCTAAGGAATTCAAGTATGTTGTTCTCAAGTACTGTTTGAAGACATAATATGATATAAGTTCTACAAATCATTATTTGATCGGCTTGGTGCCCACTGCACACAACATGAAGAAAAAGTGTCCTTGAAGAGTATATTGTTCTTTTGAGAGAAGCAGAAACAATTGTTAGTGAAAGTGTTCAATGAAACTCATATTTGTGTAAGATCCGACTACAATAAACTTTTGGTAAGTGGAAATATTGGACAGCTCTTTAACAAGAGACTTAGAATTAGTCCTAAGATAAAGTCACATGAGATGGTCAATAATATAAAGAGGAGTACAATCATATTGTGTCAATGGAACAATGTCGACGAGCCAAGTTAGTGTTGTGGGCGAGAAGAAAGGCAGAACATGAAGCTCACTTTGCTCGACTTTGGGATTACCAACACGAGGTTATTAAATCAAATGTGGATCAACAATGGAGGTTGAGACGATTCCTAGACCAGTGCTTGGAAGCATGCAGAGATTCTACCGTCTCTATGTTTGCTTTGAAGCCTTGAATCTTCTTGGAGGCAGTAATGTAGGCCAATCATCGGATTAGATGATGTGCTTATGAAGTGGAATATAAAAGAGCAAATATTGGCTGCAATGGAAGTGACAGTGAGAACATAATATTCTTATTGCTTGGATTTTGATTGAAATGAGGACAATCCTAATTGACTATGGTTTGTGCAACTCTTGAAAAATGATTTGGGGCTTGAGATGGATCAAACTTTACACTAACTCAGACAAGCATAATGTGAGTCTTTGTTATATATATTTTAATGTTGTTGGGAATGGTTTTTACTTATTGATATGTTGTTTGCTTAAGAGGGTATACTAAGTGTGGTTCATGAAGAGTTTCTTAAAGCCGAGCATAGGACGTGTGCTCGACACATTCTTGAGAATTGGAAGAAAACAAACAAAGACATAGAGCTTAAACGTCTATTTAGAAAATAGTAAGGAGTTAAATACCATCAACTTTTAGAGATAACTTAGAGGCAATAAAGAAGTACAATGTTGAAGTGTATGAGTCTCTGCAATGTATGGCTCCAACAACATGGTCTCAAGCGTTTTTAAATTTATATCTTGCAACGACAATAGAAACAACTTATCTAAGTCATTCAAATAGAAGTGTTAGAGAGTCAAGGAGGAAACCACTTCTTGATATGTTAGCAGAGGTTAGGAGAAGAAAGACTATGGTCAGAAATGCAAAGAGAACTTTGTTAAGTAATAGGTGAAATAAGAGGTTCACACCAACACCAGACAAGAATATTGAGCTTAATAGGAAGAAAACAGAATATTGCACCAGGTATGTGACCACATGACATACACATGAATAGAGTTTCACGGTAAATACGGAGGAGAAAGCTTGTGGTTGTGGCTACTAGCAGTTGAATGGAATACCTTGTATGCATGCTATGTGTATCATCACAACAACAAAGCTGAATCTCAGCAATTATTTTTCAGATTACTACCTCACCTCTACATGTCGCGAACTCTATTCTATTGGTATGAAGCCCATGCTAGGTATGAAATTGTGGTTATGTTTAGATCGGTTACCAATTCTGCCTCTTCCTTCAAGATTCTATCGTGGAATGCCATATTTTAGGAAGAAATTTCCTCAAGATTCAGCCATTAAACCACATAAGCTAACACGACATGTTCGTGTGGAGACATGCTCAAATTATCACTAAGAAGGTTACAACAAGACAATGTGTCCTCTAATCCCACTGCTCCTCCTCCACTTAAGCTTCCAAGGAAAACACAAATTGTTTGTCTCATTTAACTTCTTGTTTGATTATGTTGTCAATTGTTTTTCATGTTAAACTTTGGACTGATTGTTTTAAGGAGAGTCTTCACATTTTGGCGATGAACCTTCTCAAGGTTCTTAACTTTCTCAAGCCTCAAAAGGAGATTTAGCTTTTCTTTCTAGTTTGTGTTTTCGCATTTCACTTAAGATTATTTTGTAAACATTAAATCCGGTTTCAATGTCTCATATATATGTATAAGACATGTTAACTCAGTTTTTGTTAAGAACCATGTAAATCTCGGGTTGGTTTTGGTTCTAGATTTAAACATGATTTAGGATTTTAATTTTTATATTACAAAATCTCAATGCTAATTTAAATTCTTAGATTTCCAATTAAATTTATGTTCTGATCTTAAAACCAATATATCTTGCATTGTCTATTACATTGTCTCACAATCTATTGTTGCATTTGCTCATCTTCTAGTATCTCATATGACATATGAAATTTTTTCTCTAGCTGAACAAAGAATCATGTTCTTCATCCTCAGTCACCAGAAATCGCATATACTCGCCATGAATCACTTCCAGCTCTTTCAAATCATTTACAGAGTTGATTTTAAGGATTTTTGGATTTTCAAAAAAAAAATGATTCCTTTTTAATTAGAGTTAAAGCCACTAACATCAAATTAACATTTTACTTTTTAAAGTCTAATTTTGCATAGTTGACAAAGAGTTCATGATTATATTTGTGTAAGTTGTAGTTGGGTATTAAAAAGTACTAATTGCAAATACTTCCGGAATTAAAAACCTATTTTTCCATTTACCATATCACATTTACATTTGGTCAACTGGTTACATAAATTATTTTGGCAAAAGATTCGACGTATGCAGACCCCATTTCTGTCCACATGCGACATAACCCATAGAAGAAACGTCTTCCACTTTCCCACTTTACAATTATTGATCTGAGCATGCCAGAATCGAGTTTGATATTTGTCTATATGTTGTAATAAATTCCACCTAAATATATAATAGTAATCATAAGAAAAATAGCATGTGTTGCCATAACTTAGATACAAAACTAGAATGGTAGCCAAATAAGACGGATAAGAATCCAATAATTCATTTATTCAACATCTATAAATGGGACATGTCATGTATATCACAACCAAAGTGTTAATATAGCCAAAGTTTTCTTATTAAAACATTATCAACAACATATAAAATCCAACTCTAGCCATGGATATTGCCTTGTTGGAGATTAGATATACCACAAGATTCGTCAGTGACGTCTTGGATAAACTTTACAAGAGCAGCATGTGAAGACCCACCGTCCATTACTGCCATGTGACTCTTCTCACTCATCTTCTTCACTCTATCTCTCACGTCACTGTCCTGCTTCATCAAGCACCGGACGCCTCTCTCTATCTCCTCTGCAGTCATCAACTCCGTTCTTACCTCCTCCGGAGCCATATATTCTCCTTGAAAATGATTCTTAATTTCCACCGCTAGCCCCACCTCCTCCACCATCTCGAACGCGTTTAGCTGTTGCTCAGCATAAAGCGGCCACGTGGCAAATGGAACTCCGAACCATACACTTTCTAGTATCGAGTTCCAACCACAGTGAGACACAAACCCTCCAATGGCCGGACTCGCCAGCACGGCCCTTTGTGGAGCCCAACCTATAACCTTCCCTCTCTCCGTTGTCCGTTCTAAGAACCCTTCTGGAAGAACCTCTTCAAGATTCGTAAATTCTTTAGGAGATCCCGTCTTTGCAGCACGGCGAAGACACCATATGAAACGGTGGCCACTTTGTTCAAGCGCGATGGCAATCTCTTTAGCTTGTTCCTCACGGAAACCTCCCATGCTCCCGAAGCATAGGAACACAACGGACCCGTGTGGCTGGTCATCCAGCCACCTTAGGACATCCGTTTGGTTATCTTCGACAGAACCTAGACCAACTGGTCCCACTGTATACAACGTAGGAAGAGGACTGTCTCCACCGGAGAGGAACTTCACAGCTTGAGGCTCCAACTCAGGAAACGTGTTTATCAAAACACCTTTCGTTTCTTGGAACCTTCTGGCGTGGCTCAAGACAACAGGTAACCACTCCTTGTGTAATATCACGGAAGGGACACACTTGGTCGGTAAAGAACGAGTTAGAAACGGAACATCCAACTCACTGTCGGAGTGTTTCAACTCGCCCACGTTGTACTTCTCAACGTCGCAAAGATATTGCATATGAACTTGCAAGCCAAGAAACGCTGCACTGGAAGGATAGAAGAGGTAACTTGGAACGTTGAACTCGTTTGCAACATCGATCATCGTCGTGCAGAACATGTCCACCACGAACCCAACAAGCTTACTCAAGCCGGGTCGGGCCGTGTCGTTAAGTTCAGCTACCGTGGCTTTCACAACCGGTTTATAACTGTCCATGTAGGAGTGGAAACTCGACTCGGTGTCAGGAGAGGTTGTTCTATCTGCATCGGATAGGACAATGAAGCGTAGGCGGTCTCTAGACGTTAGAGAAGAGATGTAGGAGGAAAGGCTTGTGGTACGGAGTTCCTTCCTGGGAGGGATGACGATGAGAGTGATGGAGAGATGGTCATGGCCGTGGACGAGGAGCTTAGCAACCTCCACTAGTGGCCGGAGGTGACCTTGAACAGTTGATGGTATGAGAACTAGCTCCAGTTTCATTTTGTTTCTTCAGTATTGGTTTTGTAGATGGAAAAAAGTTCAACGAATGTTCTTAGGGAAACGCTATTTTTCAATTACTTTTCTTTATAGTTACAGAGTTGTACAACATTTGGCTTCTATACATTCTAGCCGTAAACGAAAACTAAAAGATTCAATCATTCACTGTCTATACTTTTTTTTGTCGACCACATATATATTAACAAAGCCTTTGAGCCAATGATTACAACAAGTTTAAGTTGGATTTACATAATCCATTACAAATCAAGTCCAATTAAGACATTCATGGAAAAGGATAAGACCAATCTAATAACCAACCACGTGTCCTAATAATGTGTGGATCATACAAAAAAATATCATTCACCATTGTGAAACTTTGTTTCTATAAAAATGTGGAAAACGTTTTTGGCAAATAATAATTGAACAGTGTATGTGGTTCTATTCTTTAAGTATTTTTAAGGTTGGTAGATATTATAAATTATTGTTTAATATGTAAAGGTTAGAATAAGATCAACCTATAATGAAAGAAAACGAAGTTCACATTCCTCTCATCTCATACCTTGTTTGCGCTCATTGAGAAGTTGAACCAATGTTCAACATTGAGCATAGTTTTCTTCTTTTTACATGTGCCTATTATCTATGACCTCCGGTTTTACTGTTTGAGAAAGACCTTTTTTTTAGAAGTAGAACCCACATCAGAAGATAGGTGTAGGAGTAGGAAGATTCGCTCTTCAACTAAAAAGATTTGGTGGTCCATCATTTGTTAATACTTTTAAGAAATTACTGGAAAATTTGACCGCATGGTCCGCATCAACAATAACAAAACGTAACCTTTTCCATTACCATACAAGTTTCTAGTATTCTTATCCCGTCTTCACCGTATATGGTGGCCGTTGTTATTTGAAGTGGACTTAATTTGATTTTGCAGCTGGCCCATTTGGATTGCAAAATAAGACACGTAACTACATAAGCACATACCGCGAAATTTCAATTTTATCACAAATTTAATATTATTTTTAAATTTATTATTAATTAATTATTTTAAAAATATCTTAAATTTATAATCAAAATAGACGAAACTAATTTTTTAAATATTTATAAAATATTTAGAATCTAAACTTCATTTCTTTAACAATAAATCATAAACAGTAATCACTAAAGTATAAACCTAAATATCAATATATTTATGCATAAAAATAATTTAAAAATTAATATTTAACTTGTGGTATTTTAGCAAATTTTTTAAAATTTATAGAATTTAACTTGTGATAGAATTTAAGTAAATTTGATTTAGCGCTCGCCCATTTGGATAGCAAAATAAGACACGTAACTACAAAAATCTATATAATTTAGATTGCTAATGTTTTTCTTTCCAATTCTATGAATGTAGTGACCACTAATAACCACTGGCATAATCAACATAAAATATGACAATATATTCCATAAACAGATTGTTTATTAGAGATACAAACAAGCTTTAAACTAGATTTTAATCAACAAAATGGGGAAAGTAATTATAGCCATAGGGTCATGGAAGATTCAAGAGATTTTTGGTGACGTCTTGAATGAAGTTCATAATAGCAGTATGTGAAGACCCACCTTCCATCAAAGCCACGTGGCTCTTCTCACTCATCTCCTTCACTCTATCCTTCACGTCACTATCCAGTTCCATTAAGCAGCGGACCCCTCTCTCTATCTCCTCCGCCGTCACTAACTCCGACTCCTCCGCCATGAAATCTGCTCGGAAAGAGTTGCGTATCTCCACCGCTAACCCTAGCTCCTCCACCATCTGGAACGCGTTAACTTGTTGCTCAGCGTAAATAGGCCACGTGGCTATTGGAACACCGAACCATATACTCTCTAGTGTTGAGTTCCATCCACAGTGTGACACAAATCCTCTGACCGCAGGGTTTGCTAGTATGGCGCTCTGTGGAGCCCACCCGATGATCTTCCCTGTCTTGGCCGTCCTGTCCAAGAACCCCTCCGGGAGAATCTCTTCAAGGTTTGGAAACTCTCCTGGAGGCTCCATTGTTCCCTTTGGCCTCTCGCGGCGGAGAGACCAAAGGAAACGGTGACCACTTCGCTCTAGGGCTATAGCGATTTCCTTTGCTTGGTCCTCACGGAACCCTCCCATGCTTCCAAAACAGAGGAACACAACTGATTCACGAGGCTGCTCGTCCAACCACCGTAAGATCTCTGTCTGCTTATCACCCGCTGAATCTGAACCTTTGGTTTTGATGTTCAGAACGGGTCCTATTGGATACACCTTAGGCTTAGGAAGCTGATTATCTCCCCCGGAGAAAAACTTCATAGCTTGAGGCTCAAGTTCAGCAAACGTATTTACCAAAATACCCTTGGTTTCATTGAATCTTCTAGCTTGGCTGACAAAAATAGGTAACCATTCCTTGCTTAGCATCACGGAGGGGAAACACTTAACTGGTAAAGGACGAGAGAGACTTGGGACTTCCAACTCAGTTGTGTCGGAATCCTTCAAGTCGCTGACGTCATGTTTCTCAACGTCGTAAAGGTACTGAACATGAGATTGCAACCCGAGAAACGTAGCGTTGGAGGTGTAAAACAGGTAACTTGGAACGCCGTACTCGTTGGCCACGTCGATCATTGTCGTGCAGAACATGTCCACCACGAAGCCAGCAAGCCTCGACTCGGGTTGACCCGGGGCAGAGAGTTTCTCCACCGTGGCTCGGACATGCGGCTTGAAGTTATCGATGTAGGTGAAGAAGTTTTGTTTGGGATCATCAGAGTTTGGTTTATCGACGAGGGAGGGCACGCTGTAGCGAAGGCGAGGTTCAGATGCGGCGGAGAGAGAAGCTATGTAGGAGGAAGAGCTGCCGCTGCTGAATCCATGCATCTGAGGGATGAGGATGACAGTGATGGATATGTTGTCGTCACGGTCGACAAGGAGCTTAGCAACTTCTACTAATGGTCGGATATGGCCGTCACCAGGTGATGGTATGAAGACCAGCTCCATCCTCATGATTTTTTTTCCAAGTGCTTCACTATTCTCAATTGATTTTTCTTTAAAAATGGCTTCAGTGGTTTTCCTTTTTTTGGTTGGCTCCAGTTGTTTTCTTAACTGCTTAACGTTGAAGCGATATATGACACGTGACGTACCGACATCTACTGATTTTTTTATAGTAATATTACAGACCATAATGACTATAACATTCTCGGCCAAATTATTCTACGATCGATGCATTGACAGTATTAGTCATGGGCCAGATCAGGTTAGGTAAGCTTTGCTTTTGACAACAAATGAAAATGTGGTGTATGCTTCTTCTTAGACGTACTTATGAGTTATGGGACATAATTATCAGTTTTTAATTGCATTATCATTGTCCAAATACATTAAAGATAACTCCACATATAATAATTGCCTCTTTTGTCCGTAAATGGAATCACCAATGGTTCTGATCACAGCCAAATGAAACATTAGTGTAGGCTTTTCAATTTTTTGTCCGTAAATGAATTACAGGTGGTTCTGATCACAGTCAAATGAAACATTAGTGTAGGCTTTTCAATTTTTTTTAAAAAAATTGAACATAGAGAAAACCCTCAAATTTATTAATTTTTTTTATAAAACTTTTTTTAAATTATTTATGGTATCCAACATTTTAAGGACGGTCCTAAATGAAATCAATATGTAGATATTTTAATAAAAACAATCTGTCCCAAACAGAAGTTGAACTCGATATTTTAAAGAACAAACCACTTTGTACTTTGTATTATTATTACTTTTTGTTTTGCTAAAATTGTATTATTACTAAATCATCATTTTAAAAAAATTTGTTTTTGACATTACTATTTCTCTTTTTGGATAACAATGGACGAGATACGACGCGTAACGACAAAATACCCTTATTCTTGCCCACATACTGACCTGTGCAAGAAACGTATACGAATCTCCTGCCATTTATCTTTCTAATTTGAGTGTCTCTCTCTCTCGCGTTTTATCATTTATATCTAATTTCACCATTTTCCAATACTTTTTAACATTTGTAGAGGAGTTTTTGTACTTCCTTACTTGTATAAATCTCGACAGTAATTGCGGTAGAAAAGACATTAAACTCTACATTTGTTAGGTTGGGCATATAAACCAATAACAAAAAAATGAACATAGACTGAACCAAAAAAAAAACTAAATTTAAAAGCAAATTGCAGTTCATAAATAACCGAATGGTTTTTATATTTCTGAAAACTAAAAACTAAAACTAAACCAAAAATCGAATGAATATCCAAATATATCTAAAATACATATACCTAAAAGATTTGATTGTATTTAATTTTAAAATTACCAAATATTTTAAAATTCTACATATAAACTAAAATACCAAAATAAACTAAAATACCCAAATGTTTTTTTATCCGAATTATTTAGAATTATTTGAATTATCCAAAACAATCGAGTTACCCAAATCATTTTTATTGGGAATATTTAAATAATATGAAAAACTGAAAAATCCGAAGGGAACACCCACCCTTGACGAGTGTGAAGAGATGCGTTCCTCCCGTCTTTGTTCCTCGATATCAGCTCTGGTGTCATAGTCTTGTGACCCTTTGTTAATATTTGTCACAGAGAATGATGGAGTATTATTCTTCTCCTGAGGTTTGGTCACATCACGACATCATTTGGTTGGACTTATTTCTCCAGCCTGCCTGAGAGTTATGATGGTCTCTTCACTTATAGTCTCAGTCATGAGAGGGGCGTGCCAATAGGAGTCTTTTGAGTCGTCTCTAAGAGGAGTTGTATATTTGCATGATCAGAACGCTTCCAGTTTTGCTTTGTTTTATACCTGCTGTGGTATTCTTTCCGGTTAGAGAGGTTGTATCTTTTGAGTCTTTTGAACGTGAAGCTGTGAAGCAATGTTTTTCAAGCCTCTCATAGATCAAAGAGACATGAATTTCTTCACCATTTGGATACACTATCACAATTTTTGTGATGAGAGGTAGTAGTCTATTGACTTGTACCCGCATACGAAGAGAGAGAGAGACAGGTGTTATCTCAGATTGCTCATACAAGCCGATGTCTGCACATATACTTTTGATTCTGTCTTCTGTCCAAAGGTGTACTGAAATCCCTTGGACCTTGATCCAAAACAGAATAAGGTGGGGGAAAGAGCTTGTTAATGTTGGCTCCCATCTTTGTAATATTACCATCAACTTTGCAAAGTGATATGGACGTTTCTCAAGCACAACCTTTAGGTAATTCCAACTCAAATTGAAACTGGAATAGACCATTTCCTAGATCAGAACCCACATGTCTTACTCTGTTTTCCAGCGCTCAGCAAACAAAGACAGCAGTGACCGCGGAGAGTTGAAAAAGCACTATCTCGTTGAAAGGTTCTATCCTGGTGCAGAGTCAAAAAAAGGGAGAGATATTTGGTCACCATTGATGAAGTCTTCGGTGTATTGATCTTTTTTGGAAAGGGAGTGTGTGTGAGTTGTTCGGGTCCATAAGCAGTGACAATTGCCCTATGAAGACATCTTCTGCACATTATATAAGCACGATTTTAAGAGTTCGTATAGAACTTTTGAATTTAAGAACTTTTGAATTTGTTTTAAATTCATGAACAAATACACAATAATACAAAGTTCATAAAGAAAAAAGTATGATGCGTAAAGTTCGTGTTGAAACAGACCGTTCTTCCACCATTTCACTATGTATTTGCAATATCGTATTTGGGTTAAAACTTTAGTTGTATACTTGACCTCTAAAAGTGAAAAAAAAACAATATTTTGTCTCCAGCTTCTTTAGCGCCGCCAAGACTCTTGCTCTCTGATTTTGGTATCTCCAGTGGCTGGTGCTCCTTGCTCGTGCCGGAGGATGCCCCATTCTCTTAGTACTTGCTTTCCTTTCTTCTATGTGTCTTCTTGTTTGGCGTTGAAGCTTGATTCTCCTGAAAAGTACGAAGTCGAGATCACGATATTTTGTTGGAGTCACAGCATATTGCTTTCAAGTTAGCAAGAGGATCTTCAAGTGGTTGGACTCTTGAGTGAGTCGGAGTCTCCCGTGATTCTAGCACGGCTTTAAGTAGTGATGCTTTTCCCTTATATCTTTCGATTAATCTTGCTTGTTTCAGCTTTAACATTAGTTTGGTTATTAGTTGCTTTGTTTGGGCTGTTGTTTCCAGGGATATATAGTTGTTTGGCCGGCTTTGTTTCCTTAGTATGGGCTCTTACAAAACGTTGTTTTCATGACTAATATAATTTCAGATGGAAAAAAAAAATTTGACCCCGAAATCAAAGCTCCTTACCACTAGCAGAAGGCCTCATTCCTTACTATTGACTTATTATTGTCAGTCATTATTGTAGGCTAATCATTGACGGTCGGTCCTTGCTATTGGATAACCATCAACGGTCGATGATTACAAACCACTAATGGTGAATCCTTAAACTGCTAACGGTCAATTCATATTGGTGGTTTATCAATGATAGATTACTCATTGTTTATATAGTAGAAACTTTATAGTTTGATATTCGATAAATTAATAACACCATAAATTAATATCTCTCCAATTTTAAATTGGGTCAGTTCAAAATATGACAAAAATTGATAAAATAATAAAATAGTAACTTTTTAGAAAATATTATGTAAATATATGGTTCAATTAAAATTATAAATTAATAATTTATACATGCATATATTTTATATAAGTACAAACCAACTATTATATTAATTTCTATAATCACAATAGAATTATCTTTATATTTTTTAATATTTATTATTTTTTGGTGATATTTAGTATAATTATATCTAAAGCCACATTTAAATTTGTGAGACATATTTTATATACACCAAATGTAATAAAACTAATATAAAATTTCTAATTTCAAAAAGTTAATTAATGTATATACACTAAAATTAGATATTTTTTATTTTAGAAAAAAATTTATCTTAAAATAAAAAAAACTAAAAATAATTATTTTTAATTAATAACTCTATCAACTAATAAAGGGGAAATTGCTAAAAATGACTCAAAACTTGATTTCAAATGCAAAAGTGTACCCCAAATTCAATCAAATGCAAAAGTAACCCAAAAGGCTAGTGAAAATACAACAAACTCCTTGTGAGCAAACAAAAAACTTGTATTCAATTTTACCATTATAACTTTTTTCGTCTGAGAAGACTTACAGAGAAGTCTTCTCAGAGAAGACTTCCCTGTAAGTCTTCTTGTACACTTAATCTTAAAAATAATTTAATTTTTTTATAAAAAATATTTATATGACGAAAAAATTGAAATCATGTAACTATAAACATTAATAAATGATGTAAATTTAATAATTATAAAATTGAATTATTTTCAACATAGTTGAGTGAATGTAGATTGAGTCATGATAGTCTTTGGTTTAGGTTGTGGTAATATATATTGTAGTATTGTTTGTATTTTTAGGGTTAGGTTTTTGAATCTTAATTTTTTTAAATAATTTTTTTTGACCAATTTGTGTTTACTTTTGTATATATTAATCACATTATAAATTGATTTTAGGTTTAATGAAGTTTTTTTGTTGTTGTTTAGTTAGTTATTTGACTATAGGGTTTTGGAAGACTTCGAGAAGACTTCATAATGCACTAGAAGACTTCCTGGAAGACTTTCTGCATTATGCAAAGTCTTTCGGAAGTCTTCTACAAGTCTTCCAGAAGTCTTCTCTTGTATTAGATTATAGGGTTTTGGAAGACTTCATAATGCACTAGAAGACTTCCTGCTTAATGCGAAGTCTTCCGCAAGTCTTCCACAAGTCTTCCGGAAGTCTTCCAAAAGTCTTCTCATGTATTAGATTATAGGATTTTGGAAGACTTCCAGAAGACTTCATAATTTGGGAAGTCTTTAGAAGACTTCACTTCTTCTATATCGAAAATATTTAACCTAATTGAGATTTTTGTCTCCATATATAAAGAAAATGTACACATTCTCTTTCTTCCTCTCAAATGACTGCAACAAAAGTAATGTTCCTCACTTTAAAACTCTTCAAACCTCACTCTAATCTCTTTAGACTTGAAAACACCTAACTTTATATTCATTTCTCATTTTTCTCTTATGTATTCTCACTAATTTATCTTGTTATTGAAGATTTTTCATTACATGCTTGTCATCTTTCATTCCTTTAAAGGTAGATCTATAAATTTTGAATATGTATTTTTGGAGTGTTTTATATGTTAGATGCTAAGAACTTGTATATTCAACTTATTGTAACAAGATTAAATGTATGACCTTTTTGATTCATATTTTGTGTTTGTGATAGTGTTCAATGGTTAAAGGTTTGTCCTTTTCTTTTTGATATGAAGATGAAGAAGATAACACAACATTTTATATTGGTGAAACTTCTAAAGGCATTAACAAGTTTAAAGGTTTGA
The DNA here is from genome assembly GCA_905132885.1 of Moricandia moricandioides. Taxonomy (NCBI): domain Eukaryota; kingdom Viridiplantae; phylum Streptophyta; class Magnoliopsida; order Brassicales; family Brassicaceae; genus Moricandia; species Moricandia moricandioides. The sequence continues at coordinate 16,703 of CAJHQQ010003060.1, forward strand.
CCTTTTTGATTCATCTTTTATTTTTGATAGTATTCTTTGGTTAAAAATCTGAAATTTTCTTTTTGATATGAAGGAGAAGAAACTAATATTTAGAAAGACTTTTGAATACTTGTGGAAGACTTCAGAAGACTTGTGGAAGACTTCAAAAGACTCCTGGAAGACTTTAGAAGACTTTTGGAAGACCTCTAGAAGACTTCCTGGAATACTTACTGGAAGACTTCTTGGAAGACTTCAGAAGACTTTGGAAGACTACATAAGACTTCTGGAAGACTTCCTGGAAGACCTCTAGAAGACCTCCGGAAGACTTCCTGGAAGACCTCCGGAAGACTTCCTGGAAGACCTCCGGAAGACTTCCTGGAAGACCTCCGGAAGACTTCCTGGAAGACCTCCGGAAGACTTACTGGAAGACCTCCGGAAGACTTCCTGGAAGACCTCCGGAAGACTTCCTGGAAGACCTCCGGAAGACTTCCTGGAAGACCTCCGGAAGACTTCCTAGAAGACTTCCTGGAAGACTTCCAGAAGACTTCTGGAAGACTTCCGGAAGACTTCTGGAAGACTTCCGGAAGACCTCCTGGAAGACCTCCGGAAGACTTCCTGGAAGACCTCCGGAAGACTTCCTAGAAGACTTCCTGGAAGACTTCCAGAAGACTTCTGGAAGACTTCCGGAAGACTTCTGGAAGACTTCCGGAAGACTTCCGGAAGACTTCTGGAAGACTTCCGGAAGACCTCCTGGAAGACCTCCGGAAGACTTCCTGGAAGACCTCCGGAAGACTTCCGGAAGACTTCTGGAAGACTTGTGGAAGACTTCGGAAGAATCTAGGAAGACTTCCTGGAGGACCCCTAGAAGACTTTCTCGAAGTCTTCTATAAGTCTTCTAGAAATCTCTCATGAAGATGTTATTTATCATTTTTGTAATTTTTTTGTTTATGGTATATTTAATGATTATTATTTGTATCTTTATAATTATGAATTATTTTGTCAATTTGAAAAAATGTTAATGATCTTTTAAATATTTTAACCATACTACCAAAACCATAAAAAAAAAAAATTTAATCAAATTTATTACAAACTAAGAGAAAATACTTATCAAGAAAATTTAGTCAAATTCACCGAAGATCAAACAATAATTATGTCTCACTAGAAAAAGTTAATTCTTCTCTGAGAAGACTTCTGGATAAGTCTTCTCGGAAGCGGGAAATGAAAATTTAAGTGGGAAACTTAAATTTTAAGTGAAAATTATAATTTTAAATTTCCTAAAAATTAAAAAGTATATCTTAAGATATAATAAGACACATTAAACCACCTAACTTGATATTGTTGAAGTTACTTTACACTTTTAAAATTTAGAAAATATACATTGAAGTTACTTAACAAATTTTACAAAAAAAAACATAAAAGACTTCCATGTAAGTCTTCTCACGGAAGACTTCCCTGTAAGTTTTCTCACAGAAGACTTCCTTGTAAGTCTTCTCACGGAAGACTTCTTAAGAAGTCTTCCGTTTAGGTCATTTTTGCAATTGCAAATTTATGAAGGAAGACTTCTTAAGAAGTCTACTCTACAGAAGACATCTTGAGAAGTCTTCCTTTGCAAATATTGGCTTACTTTTGATTTTGAAATTTTTTCGAAAATTTCAGAGAAGACTTCTAGAGGTTAGTTTTGCAATTGACCAAAGTTTGTCAAAAATTTGACTTTTTATAGAAGACTTCTCTAGAAGTCTTCTTACGTTCACATGAAGTCTTCTCACTGTCGCAAGAAGTCTTCTTGGGTTACTTTTGCAATTGACTATATTTGACTTTTCCAGAGAAGACTTCTTTAGAAGTCTTCTAACAGTGTTCTCCCTGTTTTTTTTTTGTTAACTAAGGAAAGGTAGGGAAGTCTTCTACAAAAAACACAGAAAAATTCAATTGCAAAACTAACATGTGCATTGACTAGAAGACCTCTAGAGAAGTCTTCTTCACGAACAAATCTGGAAAAAAAAATTATTTCATATCTTGAATCCATGAGATGACTTGTTTAACTTCTCTAATCTCATAAAACTTCACTATGAATGCTATCAACTCATTAATGACCAAGAATCATGAGTTTTTATGTTTATATGAATCTTACAAAGTTTGAAATCAAAATCTTGAATTTTTTGAATGAATTTTAAGAGAAAATAAAAGAAATATGGTTTGTGTGAATAACAAAAGAGAAAAGAAGAGAAAGAAATCATTTTTTGTGCATTAAGAGCTTCAAATTGGTTGTTCATGGTGGTTGATGTATTGATGACAATGGTAATATTGTAAATACTTGATGAAGATGTGAATGATAGAGGAAAACACTCATTTTAAAAAAAAGGAAAAAAAAGAGTAATGGCATTTTTATGAATAACTCGAAAATATAGGGTGAATAAAACAAATGAAAGTTCCAAAAAAATGGTGGGTTATTTTTGCATTTAAGTTGAAATTTTGAGTCACTTTTGCAAAACACCCACTAATAAAATACCAAAATTTCAACATTTTTAATTTGTAGAGTTTTTAGGCCATGATTAACCCGGATCTCTTAAGGTGGGGTTCTTAACGTAAAATTTGTCTCTTTAATTTTTTTAATTTTTTTTTTACATTTTTCCCGTTAAGAGACGTCTCTTATGGTTCTTATTTAAGAGACGGTTCTTAGCTTTTCTTAGTTAAAAGCTAAGAAACGTCTCTTAGAAAAGCTAAGAACCTCACCTTAAGAGACCGAGGTTAATCCTACTCTAGTGTACTTGGTCTTGTTTTGACTGACAGTCCTCATCCTTGATTCAACATTAAAAAAATGATGGACCTTTATAATTGTAAGATTTGTTATTATCTGAAACTCATCCAGAAAGCTATATAAATCATATAGAAAAGAAAAGTACGTAGTGCTATCAAGAATACGAGAGACTTTTTTTTTGTGTATTTTAAAGCATGAAGCCGGCAGGTTAGTAAGGTGTCTAAATCCGCAACACGATTGTCATTGACAACGGAAATTGCGTCTCAGAAGCAACTTCTAAAAATATTATCTAGTGAAAAGATCATAGTTCAAGACATATTTATTGTACTAATAATGCATTTTCTAAGATAACCAGATTTACTTGAACACATACATATATACATGAACACATACATATATACAGATTCTTACACCAAAAAAAAAACGGATTCACTCTAGCGCCTAGTAGTAAACTTCTTTTTATCGCTAATGACATAATTCATTTTATCTCTGAAGACAAAAAAAAGAGAGGAAAATCAGTGAATACGTGATGAGATTCTTGTAAGATCTGATTTGACATTAAAGATGAGATTTAAGGTTGCTTTGTCCAATAGCAGTTCGTAAATATTCTTATTTTGTTGGATGTGTGAGAATCTCTATTTAATTATACATCCTCAAATAATTGATCTTTTAACTTTAATAATATCTTACGACTAATTTTAAGTGATATATTATCAACATTGCACCTTCAAATCAAGCTCTTGAATCATGTACTCGGGCATCTGGAAAATTACTGAATCCATTGAACGTTGAACATTTTTTTTTGTTGTCTATGATGAAAACCAGAAAAGGGTTAAATATCTTAAAGATCATTTCTTTAAGAGTGTTACATGGACATTTTTGTGTTTTTATTACAACACTTTTTACTACTAAAGTAGCTTATGGAAGCAAAGTGACAGAACTATCCCTAATTCAATCTAAATGGAACACACTACACACCTTCTTGTGGCGTGTGAACGAGATTTGGTTGGTTTTCAAATATTTTAAAGGTGTAATACTCTCCTAGTTCTTTTATTTACAGCCACACAAGAAAGGGGTTTTATGTATGAAAGTTTCATCTCGAATGACAGAACTATCCCTAGTTAAGAATTGTGGATTTGTTTCTTGAGAAACTGTTAAAAATAATACAAGTAGCACTTTGCAAAAATAACTTTAATCAAAAATATATTAACATTTGAGTTTACACTTTAGTGATTATTATTTTGAGTTTAATGTTAAAAGGGTGAGATTGAGTTTTTAAATTTTTTTATAAATATTTACAAAAAATAATTTAATTTATTTTCATCATAATTTAAAAATATTTTAAAAATTATTATTCATTAAAAGTAAATTTGTAAAATAATATCAAATTTGTGGTAGAATTATAATTTTCCCTTGTTTCTTTTGGTATCAATGAGTTGATGTAATGGTTCGATAAGCAAAGAGATCAATGGTGAATGAGCAGGAATAAATGTTGGAGGAGCCAGATCAATTTCATTATACTGTAATATTAATTATGTCTCTTCCCATGTTTTGGGATCGACAAAGAATAATATGAATTTAGACGTACTTGGTTCATTAAAAAAATTTGATTGATTCTGAAAACTGGTTTCACTAAACAAGAATCATATGTTTTTACTTGCAATGATGTTGCTGTGGTGTGGACTCTAAAATCCAATACTAGTCATACATGTACATGTGGATATCATGCAACGGTGTACATGCGGAAGGGTAAATGTGGATATCATGTAAAGAGTGTACACGTGGATGCTGCAAACAAATATACATTTGATACGAGTTTTGTTTATCTGATGACATTGTTAGTTAAAGACGAAGAAAACATGTTGGTTAAAAGCTAACTGGAGTGGTAAGATTATGGAAAATAATGAATGTGTACATTTGTGAATTGGTATACATGTAGAAAGAGTATTCTGTACATGAAAAACGGTGTACGTATGGATAGTGAAACAAATGTGTAGATATGGATAGTCAAACAAATGTGTATATTTGTAAATTGATGCTCTTTTTACACCACATTTATACTCGCTCCATAAGTAAAATGGTAAACACGTTGAGATTCTGCATCACACCACATGTACATTCAAACATCTTCATTCTAAGTAGAAAAAAAACTAATGATGCAGCCCTCTAAAGCAACAAGTCTACTAGAATCAAGAAATATTGTGTCTCTCTAGACATTTTCAAGGAGTGTTTTCTCTACCTTGATTAACGGAAAATCCAATCCAACGAGAACCTTATCAATGGCCAATCCAATCTAATGAGAACTTTACCAATGGAAAATAACAAACCTTACAATTGCATCAACCTTTGCACCCTCTTGTAGTAAAAGTTCCAACTTGTAAGGCACCACGAATAACACTCCCGTGCAATGCAGTCTGTCTAGAATGATCTGTCACGTGTACATCTCCACCATGTTGTAAAACCCAAATTGGGATGGATCAATTCCAGAACCACATTTCAGACATGATGCTTATGCTTAACGATTCACACACCAATGGAAAAGATTGGAAAAAAATATTGAAATTTTGGAACCTCGATAATGTACTGAGCAATGGTAATGTGGTTGTTCTAGGCCGGCCACTGAAGAGAATAACAGCCAAGGCCATTGGGTTCATAAACAGAGCAACCCTCACACTCAACTAATCTATGAAGCTTCTTAAAATCACCATAACCCACAACAGTGTAGACATCGTTCTTCAAACTTTCATCTTCAAATGGTTGAAAAATGTATTCACCATTCTCCTTGGGGTCAACAATTTGAAAAAAGTGAAACCCGTACAATGTCTGGGAGTTATAGAGAGAGAGAGAGAGATTAACTATGAAAACTGATTGAACCAAATTGAGTTTTCTTCAAACTTTTATCTTCAATCAGTTTTTTAAGTCAGTGGCTTTGTCTTCTTCGTCATCGTCTCATCTTTGAGTTTGTCGCCAAAACAGTGAGATATCAAACAACCAATTGTTGGGGTTTGTGAAAGTCCATGTCCAACTCTTTATTATCCGATTAGTACGATATTGTCCACTTTGGGCCTACTAGGTAAGCCAGCATGGATTTACTTTTGGTTTCCTTCTCAAAAGGCCTCGTACTAATTAGAGTTGGACTTCTCTTTATATATTAGACACTTCTTGTCTAAACTTCCAATGTGAGACTTCTTTGATATCTCACATTCTCCCCCTCAAACTAAGGACCACACTCATCTCGTGTGTTTCTCCTTCAACGAATGATCTTGGCACCATCTTGTACCAGTAATTGTAGGATTTCTTTTGAGAATGTTTTATCCCACAACTTCACAGGTTCCATGATCTTCTGACTAGTTTCTGCCACAGACCTCCTCCTCTAACTTGAAGGGTCCCATTTCTACTCGAAGGCCGCTCTGGTACCAATTGTTGGGTTTGTGAAAGCCCATGTCCAATCCGATTATTACGATATTGTTCACTTTGGCCTACTAGGCAAGCCCACATGTATTTACTTTTGGTTTCATTCTCAAAAGACTTCTACTAATTAGAGTTGGACTTCTCTTTATATATTAGACACTTCTTGTCTAAATTTCCAATGTGGAACTTTGTTTGATATCTTATAAAAACTGTCCACCTGATGATTTGCCCTTAAATAAATTACAGAGATCTTTGGTTTATTGTCCTTAAAAACAAGTTTCTGTTACCATGGCGAAAGAGAGAGAGAAAAGGAGTGAGAGAAAGAGGAAAGAAACACAATTTTATAAATTTATGTTACCATGGCTGAAGAAAAAGAAATACGGTCATTGGAAGAAAGAAAATAATAACATCAACAAAGTAAAAAATATTTGTAGTTTAGTTATATATTGGTTAGATTTCATTGAGAAGACTAATATCAAAGGGTAATAATAGTTTTTTACATGTTGACAAATGAGAAAAAAACATTGGAAGAACAGAAAAGTGTGTATCATTAGACCTTGATTGATAAAGCTAATTATAAATCACTGGTTGTATGTTATAGAATCAATACGCTACGGCAGGTGTATGCTTTCATTATAAATTTATAATGTCTTTAATGGAGTGATTGGTAAACCAATAAATAATATATATATATATCATAAAAATTAGTACATGATATATAATTTAATTATTTTAAATAATATATATTAATTTATATTTTTATTAAAATAATGAATCATAATTAGTTTTATAAATTATATTATATTTAAATTTGAAATATTACTCTTTTTAAAAAAATAGAATAATTTAATTCTAGATTTTATTTTTAAAATATAATTTTTTTGGATATAAAGATAAACTTGATATTATTAAATAAAATAAATTTATTTATATATAATTATTGTTTAATTTTTATATCCTTAATGCAAATACTGTATCAAAAACTTTATATGAGAACACTGATCAAAGAGTATTTATAGAGAATTAGTATCTTGTAAATGCTTGTCTAAGTGCTTCTCTAGTAACTGTTGATTGGATAATAGTGCGCATAATATTTTGCAAAAATGTTTTGCCAATAAGACATTAGAAACTTTCTGCTTTCCTAGAGTGATATTAATATTGGAGTCCCTTTGGTCTAGTAGTCGAATTAAGGTTTTATTAATGTTTCCATCCTATGAGGTATAGGTTTTGAATCCCAGAGAAGTTAGAATTATGTGAATTAATGGAAAAATGCTTATAAGAGATCTGCATCATGGTACAAAGAGTATTTTTAAGTGTGGATCTTATATGGACGGTTCATGTGATGTGGTCAGACGTAAACTTTTATTAGACAAGTAGAATTGTTGGCTGTAAAATCGTGTGTAATATTTTTCATAATTTTTGATAGCATAATTATCCACGTTAAAATAAAGAGAGTGCTATTAATAAGTGTGATTAATTAATTACAAGCTTCTCTTTTTACTGTTCAATCTATTAGTCAAATTTAATGTGACTTGAGTACCAATCAAAATAAAATAACTAACAAAGAATAGTTCTTTATAAAATGATTTTGCAGTTCTAGGAAAGAATCTAGAATTATATTATGAGATTGAGGCATATAAACAAGCTTGAAATGATGAAATCTCCTTTGCAAACCCACTATCTCCTTGGAAATGATTAATTACAAGTTTCTTAATACATATTGCAAGGAACTAATTATATATAAATTAATTTTATGCAACAATTAATATCTTAACCGATTTGATTAGACGCTTCATCTAACACGTTTCAGAACGAAACGGAATATTATCTCCGATTCAAAACCAAAACGAATTTATTCATATATATATGTTGTTTTTTGGTATCAAACGTTTTATATTAGTTTTGTTACACAACAAGAAATGACTATTTGTAAGGACTTGATCGATCACCTAACACGAAGGTTTGGCTAAGGGATGCAATAAATATAATTTTTAAAATTAAATCAGTTTTTTTTTTAACTTATCTATATTATTAAAATTGAACAATTAAGGTAGATTGTTTGGAAACATGAATAACACTATTAAAAATGAGTATGTTTAAAAACATGAAAGGTATGTATAAAAGATTTTAACTCTAATGAGCTTTTTATTAATCATTTTTTTGTATAATATAGATTCTGTTTATTATTTACTAAACAATAAACATTTCAATATGGTAAATAGATTATGAGAAATATATAATAAATCTTTTAATTATATACATGTAACTAAATAAACACATTACATTATACAAAATGGTTTGTAAATATAATAATATGCAATTCATAATATGGTGAGAAATATAAAACACTTAAAATAAAACAAAAAATATAAATTTATAAAATAAATAAAAATTAATACCCAATACAATTGCATTACAAAATAGTAACACATCTAAAATATTAGTCACATAAAAACATAAATATACATATATATATATATATATATAAACCAACATCCGTGCGGATACGCGAGTTCAAGCACTAGTTTAGATTAAATTAGAATTTGACATGAGCTCTTCTAACATATAGCCTATATATAATCTGATTTTTTTATTGTAAAGGAAGAAAGTTTATTATTTCTCCAATATATATATATATATATATATGCATATATTATATAATATGGATAGATATAAACAGTATCATTATTATGTATGTACATAGAGATAAGAGATATGCGTACATTGTATATATATATTGGATAATGTAAATTATCATATATTTGTACATTGTATAAACTATTTGTATATATATTTACTTATATGACTATTAATCACCCTACAATATGTTATATTATAAATTAGCGTCAGAACTGATTAAGTATACCAAGTAGCTTATTAATTAAGTTTGAAGCCAGACGGCTATGAGTTCATATAATATACTATGCCAAAGATTTGGCCAGTTTCTAATTGATATGTAAAAGCACATATAAATATAATTTTGAATATATAATGTACGTATCACTTAATAAATAGGTGCAATTGATTAATTCTTTTGGCCTCCAACTTTATAATTATGTAAAACATTGGATTGTACCAATTTTCTGTGAAGGTATTAATTTCACACGTAAAATCTTTTCATATCTACATTAAACGAAATTTAAGTTGTGGTTACCATCCATATAATCTGCCATAAGGTCTACGCATAGTCCTTATATTTTTAAAAAAATAATATATATGCATATATATATTTTTTGGGTCAACATATCACATATATAAATATATATAATTTACCAAGATATAAATAAGGAGAAATTTCATTTATACCATAAGTTTGATACCACTTTTAAAATTTACTTTTAATGAATGAATATTTTCAAAAATACCTTAACTTTTTGATGAAAATAAACTTAATTAATTTTTTAAAATATTTATTAAAAAGTTTAGAAAATCAACCTCACTCATTTAACACTAAAACCTAAAGAATAATTAATAAATTATAAACATAAATGTTAATATATTTTTAATAGTCTATATTCTTATAAAATAATACTTAGTTTATGATATTCTTAACAATTTATCTATAAAATGGCATGTGTTTGCAAAAGCTTTCGTAAGCGTTGAAATAGTAGCTCTTATATATGTTCAGAAACATATACGTTGTGTACTTCACAAATATCCCACCGATATGCACTTATACAAACGTACACAAATTACATATGTAATTAAGCACATACACATCAAGATGTACACACATCAAGCGAATATATGCAAGATTGGTAGACACATAAACACCACCAAATATACAAGGGTTTACTTAGAATTGCTTGCTCATCATTCAGAAGCGACCATTAAAATTACCCAACATGGAAATAGGGACGACGCATAATCCTCTACTCCTCAAGTCCATACTACTGTTTCCTTCTCTGAGATTCCTCATCTTTTGTTCATCTCCTTCTTGGATCTGGATTTGATGATCCCCCAAGCCTCTCATACTTCCCTATCAATATTTACCGTATCCAAACATATTTACGTGAAAAAAAAAACATATTTACGTGTTATATCCATCGAATATAATGTAAAAATTATTAATACGAAAAGATCATATAACTTCCTAATTGTAATTAGACAAACTATTAGGGATAAAATATCATACATCGGAAATTCAATGAGACATTAACTAATATATAAAGATTAGGGCCAGTTCACTTACCCCCAATTGATATTAATTTGGAAGCACATAACAAACTAGAATTGGACATGGTATCATAACTCATATCATAAATACTTTAAACTCCTAATTAATATAATCATATCGACCAGTATAAAAATTGTATTTAATCCTCTGATTGGGTATAATTGTTGTATTTGACTTGCTCGACCGAATATAAATGTCTTAAAGTTCCAAGATTCCTGTCTGATAAGAGCCATCATTTCGAAAAGGGTATAAGGAATAAAATATCTCACATCAGAAATTCAATGAAACATTAACTAATATATAAAGTGTTATAGTCAATCCACTTGCCACCAATTAATTTTAAGTTGGAAATCGTAACAAACCCGAATTTGACACAAACGAAGTTTATCTAACCATACAAGACCAAAGTCTGTCTTAATAACTATTAGGCAAAATGAAACTTCTCTATCTTTTCCGTATGGGTTATAAAATGAAATTTAATTAAGTTGGATAGATGGACACATAAATTTATATGTATGAAAGAAAAGTAGAGAGATTATACCATAACGAAACTAGAAGAGACATAGTCCTCATGTTTCCTAGGGGTCGTCTGAATATGTTCAAACTGACTGACCTGTTCAATATCATTTAGATAAAATTATACGTTTGCTACTACAAAGGGAGATACTACAAGAGGAGACTAATAATAATAAAAAGGCAGACTAATTATTGGGTGACTCATAATCAATCATATTTTACAAACTAAATTAAAACTATAAAGAATTTTAAAATTGCAACCAAAAAAGAAAAGAAAACATTTGGATTAAATTTCAATCATGGATCATCTTATAAGTGGATTATGTTAAGTAATATCTAACCTTAGGGCTATTAACCGGAGAGCTAGCCGTATCCTCTAAGGAATCATCCTCACAAATCTTTTTGGTTCTTGCCTTGCCAAACTTCAGTTTCACTGGAAAATTAACCGGGAAGCTCCGGCCAGAAAAGGCGTCAGTGGCGGCGTCAGAGACCAGAGAAGGAGAGACGTCCAGAAGCGAACACGAACTCTTGTCTTGATCATAATAGTTATCTTCAGGGTGAGTTCTGTATTGATTTGAGAAGTCTTCAAGATAAGTTGTCCATCCACTCTCCTCTTGCTGAACACCTTCACGATGATCATGATCGTGATCATCAATATCAATATCATTATCGTGATGGTCGAAAGGAGCGTGATTGTGTTCATGAGAATTACAAGAGAATGTATCCATCATTATGTGGAGAAAGGAGGGATAAACCAAAATAAAATGGAATAATTCTTTAAGTGGTTGCGTTTGGTATATATATTGCGTTTGGTATGTAAATATATTAAGGTCGTTAAATTTTCATGGCATATAAAAAAGAATAAATAAAACTAATTGGAGAGATAGTAATCGGAATCTTGATGTGGTCATCACATGGGTCCCATAGCGTTGATCAAAATTATTTATGGAGAACCAAAAGCCAACGACCGACTTCTTTAGAAGTGTGACATTAAGCTATCTTTAGAAAATATGTTCCAACATACAAAAGTGAAATATAAGTCTAATTTTATTTTTATAAAAATAAAAACATTTGCATATGTAAACAAACACGTAGATTTAGATTCGTGGATATAATGAGACCCGACAATCATATAAGTTGGAAACAAAACATTTACATTTGTTCTTTCAAAATTAAGATATTGCTAAACTTAAGATTTGTATGATTTTATTCTTTTCAATGGTGTTTTATCAATAGTTTTGACTCAATAATAAGTTTAAAATGAGATTTGGCCCAACTTATCGTTGATTTGCAGGCATTTATTTATTTATTATTAGTTGAGACATAGCTTTCCAACAAATTCATTTACGCAATGGTAAACTATACATTATGTGTCTGCCTGCAGAAAAAAATATACTATTATGTAAAGTTCGTTATGATAATCGAATCAAACGTAGACAAAAACAAATCAAAACCACGACTAATGCAAAAAAAAAAAAAGAAGAATATACTTCTAAATAAAAATAAAAGCCATAGAGGGTTGGTTAGTGAGAAAAGTAATACAAACGGCTGATTTTGTTGTGACAAAAATCCTTTAGAAATGTTATCATGATGTGCCATCTGATTTTGATTTTTTTTTGTAAAAAGAATTGTTAAATAGTTAAACCCAAATTGTTAAAGTGGAGCAGTTTGATGTATCAATTATTAATAGTTAACCCTAATACAGACCAAAATAAAAAGGAGGAGGAATGTTATGTATGTTCGTTGAACTTAACCACTTTTTCATGTTGCGTGAGAATGGCAACGCAAAATAAAGCAGACCTTTTTGTTTTATCGTTTAGCCGTTACAGAATGATGATTCTGGAAACTATTGGAGGTGATGTGCAGAAACATGTGAATTTGGGATATAGGATGAGAGCTCGGTAATTTTGAAAATAATGTAGCACTTTTATAAGTGATTTTCTTTGTAATAACCATTTTCGATGTGAAAGTAGTGGAGAAGTTTCTAACTTTTATTCTCTCTGTTTAATTATAAGTGTCATTTTAGATTTATTAATACATATTAACAAAACAATTAACTTTTTATATTTTATACATAAAAACACAATTATTTATACACCTAACCATATTTCAACCAATAGAAAAATAAATTGCAAAAATAAATAAATTTTGTATTGAAAACTGAAAACGACACTTATTTTGTAACGAAAAATCTTCTTATAGTATAACACTTAATATGAAACGGATAGAGTAGTAATTTGCTAGTAAAGTGAAATTTATGCAATTTGCCCACATTTAAATGGTTTATAGCTTTTCATAATATAACTTCTTTCGTAATCTCAAGTAAGTTGTTACCAAACATCTTTGTTACTCGGTTCTCAAATCAAATTGTAACAACCCGTTATGTGGGACTCAGACCAGCTCTACAAAGCACCGACTCTAATTTCTTACATGTAAGTCTTAAGCTCTTTCCAGGTAGGTTTTCATGTGGGGATGTTATTAAAGGATGAGGTCTTGGATTAGAAGAACACCAATCGCATCAATAACCTATTTGGAGAGAGCTTAGGGCTCATAAGTGAGAGATTGGATCAATGCTCTACAGAGTCAGTGTAGATCCCACGGAACGGATTGTTACACAAATGTGAAGTTATCTAATATCAAAGATGCTTGATTGACAATTTACTTTATACTATGACCAGATTATAGAGTTTTTTGTGATCTAAATCTTAGACATCACAGAATTCTTTATCTTTATCTCCATATATATATAAGGGTATACGTATGTAGAGAACAAAATCAAAGAAGACACATCGAAAAACTAGATTTAACTCTTAAGATTAAGCCACATAGTGTTTTTAGAACTTACAAGTTTCAGAGGTAATGTTAGCAACAGACAAATAAGTTAACACGAGGTGCTCAAAATTTCTCTTCTGATGTATATATGTTGGTTTTGCAACACCAACTTGGTTATCCTATTCGGTGTATGCGTCAATGTAGTGTAGTGTGAGGATTATTTGTTGCGAAAACAAAATTAGTTTTTTGTAAAAATTCCTTCAAAAGTTTTTAATTGTCATTTGAGAGATCTGATTTTTTTCTTTCTAAACCCTCACATCCTCGAATAAATCAACATCATGCCTCATAGTTAAAGCACACACACATTCTTAATTAGAACAAACATATCTCCTAACTTGAGAGCATGAACTCTGTAACTGTAAGTCTACATACTATGTAGGTTAAAGAAAAAAAAACTCAAAAGCAAAATGGTATTACTATTTAGAGTTTACTGGAACCAAAATTCTCCAGTGGTAATTGAAAGCAGAAACATTACAAAAAAAGAATAAGAAAAATTCACAATATCCTCTCCTTTTCTTTTCCTACTATTTTTTTCTCTCGATACCATTTTTCTCTGTTTTTTTTTGTTTAAATAAAAAGAAGAAAGCGGGCGAAACTCCGCCGCGTCATCTCTCCATTTCGCTTTAAAAAGACGGCTAGGAACGGTGGACCGGTCAGTCCCACGGCGGTGAATGGAAAAGAAAACACTACCATCGAACTCACATTCTTTTATGTTATATTTTATCTACAAATGCGTTTTGGAAGATGCTAGAAGTCGATGATAGGTTCTCCTATGGTGAGATTTCGCTCCACAGTCCATGGTAAGTCGAAGAGCTTCGCCGTGACAAACTTGAAGATCTTATTTACGTTTATATTGTATGAAGCACTCGAGAAGAAGAGCGTGGCATTTAGCGCCTTCGCGTAGGCTCTCGCCTGGCTAGCAATCGTCCATTGCAGATCAATAGGAAGCTGAATAAACTCATCAAACTTGGTTCCTACCATAACTGGAATTGCTGTCTGCATAAAGACATTAATCATATAAGTGTTTTGAACTTTTCCGCATTTTAAAGGGATGCAATATGAAGACTGAAGTCACCCATCCTAATACTACTCTCGACTGTGATGCTATGATTGCACCATTTCATCAACTTATTTTTCTAATAATTTGATTTAGATACCAAAGACCAAATTAGAAATGTTAATACTCCCTCCGTTTCATAATAAGTGTCGTTTTAAATAAGTTTTTTTGTTACAAAATAAGTGTCGTTTTCGACTTTCGATGCAAAATTTATTAATTTTATGCTGCAGTTTATTTTTCTATTGGTTAAAATATAGTTAGGTGTATAGGTAATTGTGTTTTTATATAGAAAATATGCAAAATTAATTGTATTCTTAATCCGTGTGTAAAAACCTAAAGTGACACTTATAATGAAACAGAGGGAGTAGTATTTATGTTTAAAATCTCACCTGATTAGACATTCTAGCTTGTTGATACCAGCTAATCACACTGCATAATCACAAAGTTTTAGTTTCAAATTTGCAAATATTATGATCCAAACATATACATGTTGATAAGACAGACATAAACAGTAACTCTAACCTGGTAAGTGTGCAACGGCTGGTGAGATCAAACATGAAGAGAATAGCCACAGAGTCCTTACAAGCCATGGGGATTAGATCCCGTGATTTCTCAGCTCCTGTTTAGTTAACTTTCTAATTAAGCTTAACTAATCATCCATGGTTGGTAAATTAATATGATTTTTAACTAGTTGTTAAAAGAAGAAGAACCTTGTAATTCCCAGATACTGTAGGAAATGCGAGCTCCTCCCATGGATAAAGTCTTGTCTGTACAATGAATCCCTTTCTCCATCTCTTTTATCTCAACTTGTTTCTCTTCACCAACATATTTCGCCTTCACAATCAAAATCAAATAAGCAATATTGTTGTTTGTTCTCTTGTAGCCAGCGACTGATGGCGAATAGTTATGTAATGTAGTTAGTAATTTTAGCAATTAAAATCTTTAATTTCTGTGATTTTCGAGTGATCAATGGAACTGATTGGTCGCAATTACAGCAACATGTAAACAACGAACATTACCAATTGCATTTCAAACACACTCCATATTTTACTTCAAAATAGAGCTTGGAGTAAGAAATGCTTCAGACTCACTCAATTTTTCACTTCAATTAAAAATGGATTTTCGACTAATATTTTTGTTTTTCACTACTTTATTTTAAAGTAGGTTTGAAGTAAAACCAACTTTGTTATGGAGATAATACATTTTGAAAAAAAATGGAATTTTACATTAGAGATTCTCTAACCATCCATTGCAAAATCAATAATAATTGATATCTAGAGAGATCAAATGTTTTCTCACAATAATTTTGAAACTTGAATGATGTTTTATATTCTCTCTGTTTCTATATGATTTATATTAATACAACATATAATAAAACTATATTTTTATATTTTTTCGCATGAATCTAAATAAAAATTTCAGTTGTATCACAAGTTTGATATCATTTTTCAAATTTATCACTAATGAATAACTATTTTCGAAAATACCCTAAATTTATGATAAAAATAGACTAAACTAATTTTTCTAAATATTTGTAAAATATTTAAAAATTTAAACATATTATTTTAACACTAAACCTTAAACAATAATCACTAAATTATAAACTTAAATGTTAATATATTTTTAATTGAGGTATTTTGAAAAATGATCATTCAATTGTGTTATTCTTATAAATTTCTCTAAATATAAATTAATAAAAACATAAAGTATAATTAAGTTTTTTTGAAGTTTGTAATTAATCATATTATTAGTCGATAAAATATGCATTCAAAATATAAAATATACTGATATCTTTTCTTACACCAATTTTTTTTTTAAAAAATATAACTTTATGAATTAGAGGGGGAATGAGTAATATAAAACTTACAAGGAAGCAAGTTTTTCCAATGTCGGGATCACCCAAGAGGCTGATTTTAAGAGAAACCACATCAGAATCGGATCTCCGATTGGTGTTGTCGTCCACGGCGGGGAGGGGAAGAGGACGAGAAACACTCGGAGAGGGAGTGGCGGCGCGTGAAAGCAAGAGATAACTCTGTGATTTAGCAGGAGCGCAAGGGACGATTCTGCTCAAGAGAAGGCGCGTGAATCTACGGAGAATCAATATCCTACGGTTTACTATGTTCCTCAGATTGTTGTTGGTTCGACCGATTTTAACGCACGATTGAGCCATTTTCGATTGGTTTAAGAAGAAGAAGAAGAAGAAGATAGTTTCAAGAAGATGTGGTGATGGCCAGAGAGAAGCTTATTGATTCCATTTTGGCCATGAAAGAATAAAAATAATTTAAAGAAGCAAATATAGGCGAAGGGTTTTTTATGTTTCTGTGTTTCCTCCTCTTTTTCGGAGGGGACGAGACTTTAAAGCCTTTTTTTCTTATATTTAGTTTTATTCATTCATTAATTTTGGGTTTTGAGTTTCGGCAACTTTTTTTAGTTTTTTTAAGGTTTTTCATTAAAAAAAATTAAAAGAATAATAAAAAAACTTTTTACTAAAAAGACAAAATACGTTACTATTCTTTATTTTATAGATATATAAATATCAATCATAAAATAAAATTAAAATTTTATTTTATGATTTTGAATTATTTGTTTTCAAACTTTTTTATAGATTTTTAAATTTTTTTGAAAAATTTCTTTTAAATTTGAGATTCTATTTAAAATTATTTTTCAAAATTATTTAAATTTTTATTTAATTATTATTATTAAAAAATTAATTTTATTCTTCGAATTTCACCCCTAAAATCTTAAATTTAGATTAGTTACTTTATTGTAAATATATATGGGCAAATCTCTCAAATAGTCCTTTTAAAAGTTTTTGTCACAAAAATAGACCTTTAGAGAAAAAAATGACCAAAATAATTTTTTTATATTTTGAAAATTTTACTATTTTTAAATTTTTTAATTTTTAAACTTCAACTCCAAAACTCACACCCCATAACTCTGAATCCTAAGTTTAGATTAGTTAACTCAAATGTATAAATATATATTTACATCATTTAATAAAGTCTATTTTGATCATTTTTTTTTGGTGCAATTTTTGGGATAAAAACTTATTAAGGTCTATTTTGTTTTTTATCTCAATATTTATCTATTTAATTTTTTTAAGTTATATTTATGATAAAAATATATTTAAGGCTGTCCAAAAGAATTTCTCTTTTGAGTTTTGACACGTGTGGAAACGAGACGAGGGGAGGTGTGGATCTCTCTGGATGTGACGACCACAAATCACACTAGGCATTTTGGGCCTTACGTTGACATTTGAATCACACTATGCAGAATTTCAAGATCTTTTGACTTTTGAGCCTGATTCTTTTAGATGTATTGTGAAACCTATTTTGGATTTTTTTATAAATATATATTTTATTGTTGATATAGCATTTTCTTATAATTTCAAACTGATAAAATATATTTAGACGTATTTTAATCAAATTATTTGAATGATTTGTCTTCCCAGTGACATTTATTTTAATTAGTTGGTGTTAGTATTGTTGTTGTACAACCATTCGAGTTCAAATTTGACAGACTAAGTTATCGAAAAATAAGAATGAAACCAAATATACTTAATGTGTTTATTTAATATTATGTTTTTGCTTTTAAATTTTTACATGCAAAATTTGTTGTTGTTGTTTATAAGTTATGATAAATACAGTTGGAGGTGAAATAGATTTATATATCTCAAAATGTTTGAATTTCAGGATATTTTACTCTGAAATACAATTATCTAGATATATACATTATTTTTTCTGAATATTTTCATTTATATATCATTTTAGTTCTTATGGTATATACAAAGTATAATTGCCTTTAAGATTCAAATTGATTATATATTTTTTTGTCAGCGAAATTGATTATATTTAAAATTTCAATATTTTAATTACATGTTGGGAGTTTTAATAATAAAATAATGATATCTTTTATTCATCAAAGTAATCTAAAACTTATGAAAACTCAATCATTCAAAACATTAGATTAAATATTGTGTTACCAAGAAACTAGTGTTATTAGTTCATTTCAGATTTAACAACAAAACATGCAATGATGATGTTGTGTCTTCATGTACCACATGATCAAATATTATAAGCGTAAACAAAACATGTGATATTGGAATGCTGTTGATTTTATTCGGTTTTAAAAATGTTGGTACAGATATATGGTTTAAAATATATTTTGGTTAATAGTTGAGACCCACGTGAATTGAAAAATAACATAATAAAAAAGTATCCAACTCAAAGACATGTCTCCGACCACCGTGCCGTTGTTTTGTACTTATTAAAACCTAAATGCTCTAACGCAGGAAGGTGTTGAATCTGAAATTGCGTATTGGATAAGAGCATGATTTTTGAAGTAGAAGAAGTTTTCGTATTGAGTTTAGAACTCAGTGCATGAACATAAAATGGTTTTATTTATGTTATAGTTAAATCTAGTTAAAGACCGTCCATATACATTTGAATAGGAATCAAACCAACTATAGTTTATTACAAAAAAGTTTAGTCGTCCAATGATGTTTTTAGAGAGATCTAGGTTTTTTGTAAAAAAAATGCCAAGATAATTTGAGATGTTCTTTTAAACTTGAGGAATCTCTTTATTTATACAATGATGAAGGCATACTTTTCCTTCTAGGTTTTCCTTTTTATCTTTAACTTCATGTTTCTTTTTTTTTAACTTTGCTTGCATAGTATATTTAAAAGTAGAAAAGGGTGCTTACAAGACAATTCCTCTTAGAAAATCCCCTAATAGTAAAATCCATATCAAGAACTAACCTAATATATTTGACACATATAAGGCCGTAGTGTTACAACGTGAAGTGACAAAATAGGAAGACCAATAGCAGGAATGGCCCAGTAATCAAAGAAGAAGAAGCCCAGTCCAGTTCAGAATGATTGAGAAGAAGTCCAGCAAATGAATCAATTGATGAAGTGGAGTGTCAGATCAAAGCAGATGTAGAGAATGCATTATCACTGGATTACATGTTTGACACTTTTTAAAGTAGAGGGGGATTTTGGTGCCTAGAAGCGGTGATTATGTTCTTGGTCTTGAGCTTGATAATGTTACTTCTAATGCAGAGAGACCACTAGAGAAGAAACAAGATATGTATGGACTTATTGCAAGACCAGAGAGAGCTTGAAAGTCTATAAGTGTTTGGGGATTCCTTTGAATGGATTCGGCTGAGCCATCAGGAAAGATGAGAAGATCATAGCCGAGTCACAGGTGCGTCAACTTTGAAGCTTTACATTTAGGATGGTAGTTAAATAAACCCACATTCGCTGCATCATATAACATCTAAAAGAGAACATTCATTGCTAGAGACAAGGGGTCCCCCTGCCTTAACCTTCTAGTGCCTCTAAATCAGCCATATATACCACCAAGAACACTGTAGTATAAATACATTGTTTGATCCAGACAATGTAAAAAATAGGCAGGTTCAGAGCAAACAGACAATCCAGTATAAAATTCCACCGACTAGCTAGTATCAAATGCTTTGGCATATCAACCTCGCTTTCCACCTTTATTTGTGTGATAACCACTTACAATTTCAGAGGCTAATAATGAGTTTAAATGAAAGCTGTTTGGCTTGGGAATAAAGGCTTCAACGTAGCAACCAGGAGTTTAAATACCAGCTTGTAGAGAGTATTGCAAGAAGAGATTAGACGAAAATCTTTAGTGATAGTTGCACCAGTGAACTTCGGGATGAGGGTGAGGATAGTATAGTTGACAAAAATCCCTTGTGTGATCAAACTTCCAAGTAGATTGATTTTCTGGATTACTTTTCTTCTTCTGTAAAAATTTATTTGGAGCCTTTATGTACTATCTATGAGTTAATGTTAATAATGCATTATGTTAAGAGTTATTAGTTGAAAATAGTTTAACTTGGTAAAAATATTGTTTCATGGTTATAGGAAGTGTAATAGCGAGATAAATAAGATATTTGATCAAGAATTAAAACTCTACAACATCATTCTATCCGGAACGTAGAGAGTATGTCGTAGGTGCCATGAAAATTAATGTGAAATTTACCTAAACCCGTGCGGAAGACACTCTGGGCGAACTGTCAGCATATTTTAGGGATAGGCGCGGAGCAAGTACTTGATCGAATACTTATTACTTGTCTAAGACAACTAGTAGTTGTCTTGGCTGATCTAAGTAATTCCAATTACTATTCATACTTGACCTTATTTGAAACAATTACTTGTTTTATCAAGTACTCGCCAAAATTTTTGATACTTGCAAGTTACTTGATTTACTTTGTTACTCGCTAAATCAAATACTTTTTTTTTTATTATTTGAAAGTAATCAAAGTGAACATACAATTTATACTCACATCCTAAATTTTAACATCCAGAAAACATATGAATTTTAAAAGAAATAAGGAAAAATGAAAATAAACATTCAAAATATTGAAAGATATATGAAACTCATATTTTCGTCATTTTATTTTGATGCTCTAAAAAGATTATTGTAATGTAAGCAATATCAAGGCAAGTAATATTTTGCAAGCAATAAATATTATTTACCAAGTAACGAGTATTATGTAGAACAAGTAACGAGTAACAAGTAACTAGTACTATTTTATTATGTAAAAATAAAATAATACTTGATATTTGTCTTATCTTTGCGAGTAATAAAATTTGTTAACTTGTTACTTAGTTTGACAACGCCAAGTATTTAGATTTTTGAGGCGGGTACGGGGCAACTAACGGATATAACGCGAGTATCTAGTAATGATGCTCAGCCCTGCTCTTTTTAGTGTTGTGGCCTCTACTTTTTTTTATTCATCTTCCCAAAAGGAATTAGTTTTGGTACAATGCAGGAAAACCACAGATGAAAATGAAAGTGGAAGAAAAAATGGAATACAACTTAGTAGAGAAGAAAAGTGTGTGAAGCAAATGTCAAACGTGGCGCCAATTATCCTGGTTGAATAAATTGAAACCAAGCACTGATGTAGCTCTGATAGGAAGTGTGACGAGGTGGTCAATGGAAGAGGGTGGCGAGCAGAGATGTCTAACTCACTAAGACGCGCACTTGAATCTCTTTGACAAGAACTTGTTCTGATTTTGGATCTCCCTAATGCAACCAGTTATTTGTTTTTTTTTTGTAAAAGGCTTTCAAATTTAAAAAGAACAAGGGACAAGATGTGATTTGTTAGATCACATAGTTTGGAAAAGTTAGATACATAATGTGAGCAATGAAAGAGCTATAAAATCATAAGCTTTGTACATCTCTTTAGCTTTGCCAAAGATAGAAAGGATTTTGAGAGCTTGATTAGGAACCTCGACCCTTACGACCTCGTTTTCCTTTTCCACGAACTGTCGACCATTCCATTTTTTGGTATTTTTGTGTAGGTTTGATCAACCTACCCCCTCTTGATACACTTCCAAATTCATCCATTTGCTCATTAATATGGAAGTTACTCTCCATATTACCATGCTTTTGGATAGAATTGGTTGTGAAAGGGGTCATGTTTAAGGGATCATTTCCTGAGAGTGTAATACCCTCATTCATGATAATATTAGATGGAACATTGTCCATAACTTGGAGAGTAGTGTGAGCAGATGATGAACCTGCTAGTGTAGAGACTAAGGTAGACTTGGCATCCGAAGATGATTCTAGAGAAGCTAAAGCAGTGAAGCTATCCTTATGAGAAGGAAATACCTGAAGAGACAATGAATCTGTAGATGTTGAGGAAGTTTCTATCATTTCAAATTGGGAAGGAGAATGTTGAGGTAGATGCGGCAACACACTCACAACCTTGTTGATCTCTGATGCCCTCTCAGGAGCAACATTATTTTCCAACAAAGAGTCTATACCAACCACAGGAATCTCAACATCTTCTTGATCTGATTTACTTTTATTTGTGGAGTCACTCTTTTCTTCTTTAAGTAGACATCTTTTTGCTTTGTGACCTAGGCTCCCACATTTTTCACAGGTTGATGGAATCCAAGAGTAGACCACATCAACTAAAAAAATGTTACCAAGCTTGTCATCCAATGCGATCTGTTTGGGGAAGTTCTTGTCAAGTTCTATTTCCACCAAAATCTTAGTCTCTCCTATGGTTAAAGGATCTAGCTTTGGCTTGTGAGTGAGCATGGGCTCACCTAGGCCAGAAGCAATGTGAGAAATTCCAAGTTTGGAATAACAACTGGTTGGGATATTCTTTAAAGTCACCCAAGCTGGTACAGTGGAGATTTCAGGAATTTTCAGTGTGCCTACTGGATTCCAGGGAGCCACAAACATTAAAAAATCATCTACATGCCAAACACTTCGCTGAATAATCCAGTTCCTTGTCTCTTTGTGTGGAACATGGAAAAGGTAAGATGATTCTCCTAGTTTCCGACTAACAATTTTGCAACTTCTACCCCATAGACGGTTTACAACAGCATGCATAAGACCACCCGAGGGAACAAAACATCGATGAAATTGCCCAATTACATATTCCCCACGTTCTCAGGACCAATTTGAAGTACCTTAGTTGGGATGATGATCTCCGGAGTGCCATCAAGTCTGAAAGTTGGTCTGGAAGCTCTATACAAGTTTCTCGTAGCCGGATTCATCCTTGCAGCCCATGGAAAACGGAGTGAGCCATCTTCCTTGAGTTCCGGAGGCGGCAACATCGTAACTGGGAGACTCGGTGACGAAGGAAGAACCCCTCTCAACAAAGACTTCTTCTGCTTAAAATTGGTACCTTCCTCCAGTGAAGGCCAAAAATTTTTAATCTGATTTTACACCAACTGAGGATCATAGCTGTGAGGCGTGGATGGTTCAGCTGGTGTACACGGAGGAGAGAAATTTAAAATAAGTGGCTTTGACCACGCACCCATAGAAGCTACGAATGGTGCTGGGTCTTGTTCCATCGTCTCTCCGGTTTGGTGAGAAACATCGGGTAAGGTTTGAGGAGCGTCGAGAGGTTCACTTGTTAGTGGTACATGGCCGGAGTTTGCAGGAGCAACACCAGAGACGTTGTCTTCGCAGTGAGGCGTCAGAGGATCTGTGGTCGACGAAGGAGCAGTAAACCTGTGGCTGTTGTTGCAGGGAGGCGGCGAATCTTTCTTTCGGAAAGGAGGAATCTCTGGTAAATCCATTGCTTGACCGTAAAGGAGAGAGTGACTGCTTGAGGAGTTGGTTCAGCTATTAGACAGGAGAAGCCGGCGACGTCTCCGCCGTTGCGGATTCGCCGATTGAAGTGGAGGAGATCGATTAGGTTTTGAGAGCAAAAGTTAGGGGCGCGTGTGTTTCACTCTCTTTTTTCCTGCTAACCAGTTATTTGTTTCCTTCCAAAAAAGTATACCACAACATGAAATATTAAATGGTAAATTTGATTCAGCTTAGTGTTGGGAGAAGAAGAAGTAACCCATCGTTCAATCAAGTCAAACCATAACGGCGGGTTGATAGTGGAATGACTGAAAAAAGCTCGCCAAATCCCCGATGCATAAAGAACATCGAAAGAAGAAATGGTTCCTAGTCTCTGAATGGCCTGAACATAAGAGACACGAAAGTATGCATGAACTTGCAAACCACACGAAAGTAGCATGTCCCTCGTTGGTATTTGTCTCCTTTTGGCTTTTGGTGACCCATACATGGAAAGCATGCCCTTTTGATGCAAATAACATCCAGTTTAATATAAGGCCGAAGACTTGATTTGTTCCCAACAAACGTGTCACAATAGACGTCATCCGCTACACGCGGATAATTTCTCTTTAAATCTTGCAATGTATTTTGTTTTATTAATATCAAATATTGTAGAATCATCTTGAGCCAAAGGCAGCTAACTCGAACTGTGATTGTTGTCCTTGAAATTCCCTCTGCAAATTTGTTGATTTGGCCACTGGTTTGGTGTCTTTTGCCTGGCATAGGTTCTGTGAAGAAAGAGAAGAAGTCAATATAATTTGGAAGACAGTGGTTGTCAACTGGTGTATGTTTTGATTGTTATTTTAACATTAAGATGATAGTGTTTGTGATATATATCCATTCATATTTGATTATATTTTATCAAGTTTTGTGTTATAGTTGTGATTACTTTGCCCATGTTAAACTTTGAATTCTCTGTTGTGATAGATGTTACGTAGAATCTTTTCCTTGCACTCACAATGGATCTCAGTGTCTTTTTCCTTTAGCTTGTTACCTTTTCCCAAAGCAAAGAAAGTCTATCTATTGCAGTTTCTGGTTGTGTAATGGACTTGTCAATACGCTTTTGATAGAGTTGAGTGAGTCATAGATTGACTTGAAGTCATGAAAATGAATCGAAAGAGGCTTGTCTTTCTTCATAAGCAGTTGTAGACTTTGAGGAAATGAAAACTCTCTCTCGAGTGAGCTTTTGTTGAAGTTTTCAGGTTGAGAGATAAAAAATTCTCTTGATGTCAGCAACATATGAACAAAGCCTAAGACTTCTTCAGACAAAGTATCAAACAACCATGAACGCACCAGTTGATCAGTGCATAACCACAACTCAAACTGCAGATTGTTCTCCTCAACATTTGCAGTGCCACAAATCATTGTACTCGTCGCTGGTGGTGGTGTGACTGCACCGTTGACGAAGCCAAGGAGCTTCTCGCTTAATAAAAAGAATTAAAATTGGATTTTCCAAAGCATATAGTACTATCACTGAGCTTCAAGATAACCGAGCTCAAGACATAAACATTATTTGAGAAAGGATAAGAAATTCAGAGGTTCGGCCACTAAAGCACTTGTAAGGTTATAATTGTTCTGATACCATGTGAATGAATATGACAAGAGCCGTTTTGACTGACATAAACTTTCGACTTAATTCATTTATCATTTAATTGATTAACAAGAGGATATATAAGGTCTCGTAGAATAATATAGAGCACCTTATGTACACAGCTGGAAAGGATAACTCTATTGCACATAAAGGTGGTAAAGGATCAAAATGATTGTGAAGGAGGAGCATTTCCTTTGTTGTACATTCTGTTTTTTCACCTCCTCTGCTTTTGTATAGACTGGTGAAGAGATTCAAAGTAGAACGTGTTGGGCTTGACGACTTGGGCTTTCACTTTGGTGATTTGCTGACAGGCTCGTAGTGGTATGACTTATACATGTAGGGCTGGTCACTTGCATTTGCTTTTGTTCGTTGTGATGCAGTTCAGTGAAGGAGACCGACAAAGACGAAGCACTACTGAAGATTGTCGACCCGAAGCTTGGGGATAAGTATCCGTTTGATGGAGTATACAAGATAATGTATCTCTTATGGTTCTCATTTGTCACTCTACTAATAGTAATTAGAGTTTCCAATCCACTTAACCAAATCAAAATCTGCAATCCGAACCGAAGAAAATAATTCAATTCATGTTATCAGACCAAACCGACAAAGGAAGTAAACCGATTAAAAATGCAATTTTGTAGAAACCCTTCAAATTCTAAAAATCGATTTAGGTGACGCCTAACTACCACCTAACAATTCTTGAATATTACTATGACAAAGTGAAAAAAGGAAACCAGAACCGGATTGGACACAACTAGTTCTAAAACCTGGTTACAGCAGTACCAAGCCAATGGGTTGAGTTATGTTTTGTGGGTTTAGATGGCGGAACTAGGGAGAGCTTGTACACAAGAGAGTGGGCAGCGACGGCCGAGTATGAGAAGCAATTGCAAATTGGGACGTGGAACTTCCAAAATAATGAT
This sequence comes from Moricandia moricandioides, assembly GCA_905132885.1. Lineage (NCBI taxonomy): Eukaryota > Viridiplantae > Streptophyta > Magnoliopsida > Brassicales > Brassicaceae > Moricandia > Moricandia moricandioides. Next base: position 43,061 of record CAJHQQ010003060.1, read on the forward strand.
CTTATTTTTAAAACGATAATTAAAAAAAAAAACTTTTAATTGATTATGTTTAAGCAACAATGCTTCAGTATATATGTATGTAATTAATGTATGTATGTATGGTATGTATGTAGGTATATTCCCTATAAGAAATTACGAACTAATGCACGTCACCAGTTGACTTTTATATGATTTTCTATAATTAATTTGTCAAGTTCGACGTCGACAATCTCAGCATCTTACGCCTATGATTATACTGAAATGATATTCTGTTTCTTTCAAGTATTAAAATTTTGAAACTGTGACAGATATTCCTTCCATTCTTTACAACAAGTCTACCATAATGTTGTGAACACAATAATCAGATCACTTTCTGTGTTATTCTCATAATCAATTGCATGTGTATTACATACTAAGACTACAATTTAAAGTTTCTAATCAGCCAAGATATGAAGATAGTACTCAATAATTACAAATTAATATGCAATGATGTTAATGCATATATTATGGGATTCTAATCCCATATTATGAAGCCATATTTCATTGCAGATAATAATATGCATTGATATGGAGTAATACATAATAATATGAAGCCATATTTCATTACTCTTTAAATTCAACCGGTAGAATTACCACCGGGTTAAATCTATCTTATTAAAGTAGAAGTACTTTAGGATTTTGTTTAGAAACATGGATAGTGAGGATTGTTTGGATACATGGATAGCAGTATTAAAAATAATTTCTTTTATTTACAAACTTAGCCTTTACATTTACAATAAATTAAGTATTTTATTTTTATATTTTTTTATTTACAGATTCTGCTACTGCATTTAAAATAAATTAAAATTAAATAATTACAATTCTAAAGTTTATATAACCAAATCGATATTTATATATTGATAATTAAAAATTTTAGTATGTTGTTTCATTTCAAAATAAATTAACAAAAAAAAGTTAATATATGAATAATACAATTACATCAAATTGCATCAAGTTATACATTTTTAATATAATATTATGTACAAATAATTTTTTTTATCAACATTTATATTATAATATAATATTATACTCTATATGTAAATTACAAAACATAAAAAATATACAAAGGATTTTTTTATAAAAGCAGCGATTTATCAGTTTACGTTGAATACAAGTTAAATCAAACACCCGCGCAGGAGCGCGGGTCAAGTTCTAGTTTACATTTTAAGGAAAGTGTTTTTATTTTATTTTTTCAGTTTCTACATTATTAGAATTGGCATAAAGTTCAAAGTGTGATTTATTATCATTTTATGTAGACCAATGAAAAAAAATACAAAAATTAAGTGTACTGGAAATACTTATAAAATTATCATTGTAATAATTCTTAAAATTTATAATAAAATAATAAATAAGGATTAGAAAGTAAAATTTAAATCTCTTTTTTTTTCTCAACCAAAATCATATACTTAGAGCATCATCAACGCAGTTTCTTAAGTAGATTTTTAAGGGAGTGAATTCCATTTTTTTTTTTTAAATTGACTCTTAAAATTGCCAAACAAGAATCGATCATTGAAGGTTTTTTAATTGTTCACGGGCCCCACTGATATGTGGCGGTCCACGATTAGTTTGCTTTTTAACTTTTTTTCTTTTGAAAAAAAAATAGAAAACCCAAGTGAAATTATCAAGGTTAATGATGGTCTTAATACTTTCTTTATTAGAAAAAAGTAATGATATCTCTTTGTTTGTTTGGTTTTTTTTTTTTGATAATCGGGAGTATACACAGTCAAGGTCCATACTCAACTCCCATCTCAAACTCATTTTCCAACTCAACTCTAATTATTAGGGGTGGGCACGGATCGAATAATCTCGTAATTTTCAGTATTTGTGATTTGCTTCGTATCTTACGGATATCTGATTTCCGATTTGCTTTGCTTCGGAATTTTTGGATATTTGCGAATATTTACGGATATTTATGGATATTTACGGATATCTCATATACTTTGTTTAATACAAGTAAATCTAGAAAAATATACAAATTTTTTTTAAAAAAAAATATTTTTACATAATATAAAATGAATAATAAAAAATAATGAAACTATTCGTTCCATAATTTTCTAAAATTAATCAAATTTTCCTTATAAACACAATTTTTTTTTGAAAATTATCTTTTTATAAATATTTTATAAGCAAATTCTAAATAAAATTAATAAAATTATATATTAAAATAATAATTTTATAGAATTATTAATAGAAAAATCTATATTTATTTGTAGATATACATCTATTTGTATAATGACGGATCAAATCGGATATTCGGCTCTAAATTTTTTAGTATTTGTGGTTTGCTTCGTTTATAACGGATATTAACTTTTAGTATTTGTTTTGTTTCAACGACTTACGGATATCCGGATTTTACGGATCAAATTGAAATGAATAACGAATAGAATCAAATTTAACGGATAAAATGACTAGCCCTACTAATTATGATATGTTTAAGGTGAAGCACACTGGATCTTCCAAATCGACTTTTTGTGCCTCTAACAGAGTCTACCTCTCACACGGAAACCATCAAGGGCATGGTGTATCAGCTAATATAAGGGACAAAGTAGGTGAAACGTTCCAGAGAGTGTGTGAGCTCGGAACTTTAGAATTGTAGTGAGGAGTGGGGATTTAGATCGGAAAAAACGGAGGAAAGAGGATTCATGTCACTTTTATTGGCGTCGTATCGGGAAGGAGGAGGAAGCAAGGGCTTCTCGCGACGGAGGCCAGAGATGCCGAGCTGGAGATCACCATTGACAAACCTTGAGTTCAAGTTTAGTGAATTTTCACCTTTGGTCCTTGTAATTTTGATAGTTTACATGCTTGCCTCAAAACTTCTAAAAGTCCTCTTGTATTAATCCCAAATTTCAAATATGCACTCCAGGTCCTTATATTTATTTAAATTTTTTTTATAACTAAATTAATTTTTATATTTTTGTTTTTTGTAATTATATTTATGTTTAATAATTTATCAATAATATATAAAATTTAATTTTATTAATATAAAAGAATAATACATGAGTAATAAATAGTTGGACCAAACATTTATCAATAGTTCATGATCATGTTTTAATATAATAGATTTTCAAATATGCACTCAAATCCTTATAATATGTAAATATGTATGTAAATGCCAAAAAAACATCTAAATGCATAAATGAACATAATTAACATACAAAAAATAATAAAATCCTGAGTTGTCACATCTTTTATATCTACATTATTATATTTTAAGTAAAAAAATTGGTGAGATAAAAAAAAAAATCCATAAAATTGTGTCCACAAAAAAATATATAAAAAATAGTGCCTACATAAATTCGTGTCTATATTTATCTTATCCACATTTTATATGTCCACGTTTCCTTCAATCCACATTTTCTAAAGAAAGTTCATATGAGTGAGTTAACTTTATTCGCTTACTTTGGTATTCCAAATCTCTACGTTTATACTTTGTCAAACGTATGCCATCCGATCAATATATTATCAACGCAAGACATTTAAACAAACGCTGATGCAGCTCTAAATTAACAATTCATATGTACATAACTCTTCATCCACATTTCTTTTTTTCAATTAAACTTATATCCATGTTTTATATATCCACACGTCTATAAAACACATGTCATATTAGATAAAATTTACAAAATTTAATCAAATTATGAAAGTATATGTATATGGGTATCAAAATAAAAAGAACAAAATATACACTTTTAATAAATATATTGTTTATGTTTTTACATATCAGGAAATAAATTATATAGAATAAATTTGACATGGTAAAATATAATTTTTTGAAAATATTAAACTAATAAACCTCTCTTACCTTTCTATCCAACTATAAGTCTATTCTAACTGAACGAGAACACATATGATTGGCTTGTCCTTTTTAATTTTGTGGATAATAAAAGAATTCTCTAACCTAAACTTTAGTTAACACAACCACAAACCCATTGTTTGTTTACTCACAATTGTTACCTCCAAGTGCAATCTGACCTAATAAGGCCAACATTATCCCAGTTGCTTAGAGGGTGATTAAGGGGTGGGGCCCACTAGCATCCCAAAAACCAACTCTTAAAACTCCCAAATAAGCATCCCCAAAAACCAACTCTTAAAACTCCCAAATAAGCATCCTTTTTTCTTTGGTTCTTGCAGTGTTCACGGGTCCCACTGACACGTGACGACCCGTGATTGGTCTGCTTTTAATTTTTTTTTTTTTTTTAAAAGCAAAAAAAAATAAGCATCTCATTTGGGATGCTAAGGTTGTTGATGATGGGGTGCTAGGGTTGTTGATGCCCTAACATGTTAAAAAGGACACAAATGTGCCTTAAATGGTAATGCCTTAAAAAGACACAAATATATATATATATATATTTGGTATATATCTTAGCTACATACGTTTTTGTTCCGTTTTGATTGTTTGTAACTATTAACGGATTAAAAACACAGAGTATCTTAAACTGAAAAATATTAAATCAAAATCTTCTTTCTCTAAACTTTTTGAAAATCGGGAAATATTTTTTTATCTAAAAACGTTAAACAAGAGCCGACGTCAGGAAAAGGAAAAACATAAAATATAGCCGTTATGAACATGTTAACGTGGCCTGACCTTTATGGCTTGTAACCATTATTGTAAAATTTATTTAAAGAAACTGAAAAGGAAACAGTTACGGACAATGTATATTTAAAACGTAAAAACAATTAATTTTCTTTCCTTAAATTAATTTACCAAACTAACTTTTGCCAGGTGACACATGCACTAATTTAATATCATTTATTGATTTTGCTATTAACACCCAAAACGTATGAATCAACAGATCTTAATTGAGTTGAATCTTGGATCTATTTCCCACAAGAAAAAAAAAACACATATAGAAAATAATCTGTCACTTCTCTTATTATTAATGATTTTTCTTTATTGTTTTGATCCAAGACTCTTCTTCTTCTCCTTCTTTTTCTTCTGCAGAATCTGCAGTTTCGTCTTCATCGTTGTCATCCTCTCAACTTTGTTTGACTTTGTCGATACAAACAACAAGAAGAGATTTGTTGCTGAGCTCTTGAGAAGGTAACTGAAGTTAAACTCAGATAACTATCCCAGTTGATTCAGGATCTTTAGATTTTGACTGAGATTGTTTGAGTAGTTTTTGTTTTCATTTTTAGATTTTGGTTGTAAAACTTTTCAGTTACAAAAAAAAATTATTTTGGTTTTTAGTTATTGATTTTATCTAGATTTGTAGTGTCAAAAAACTTTGGATAGTGATTTATTTTGAAAATAATACAACAAAATTACTGATAAAATTACGTATAGGTTTAATTTTTGTTATCACTAAAATGCATTATAATGTTGTGTTTTATTTAAAAAGAAAAAAATGTTAATTAACTTATTTAAAAAATAAAGATTTTTCTGACAAAAAATTATAATTTACTAAGTAATTTACTTACAAAATAAAAAGTTACTTGTAAAAAGGGACATGGATTTTTTAGATAAACCCAAACATGGATTTTGTTTTTCATTGAAAATTTATTAGAACACTCAAAAAACTAGTTTCCCTATCTTCTCCTCCTATGATGAATATGAATTTTTAATTATTAGTTATTTATTACTCTTTTTCGTTTTACTTTATGAACCATCCTTGAGTTGCAAGAAACCCTAGAAAAACCTCTTAACCTCTTCGTTGTTTACCGTGTATTTAATGTTCAGGAAGATCGTTCTTTCTTGAAAGTCATGGCCACACTAAGCGACATTGGAGTTGCAGCAGCCATCAACATCCTAACTGCATTCGCTTTCTTCATCGCCTTTGCCATCCTTAGGCTTCAACCTGTTAATGACAGAGTCTATTTCCCTAAATGGTACCTCAAGGGTTTAAGGAGTAGCCCCATTAAAACAGGTGGCTTGGCCAGCAAGTTTGTGAATCTGGATTTTAGATCTTACATTAGATTCTTGAACTGGATGCCTCAAGCACTGAGAATGCCAGAGCCTGAGCTCATCGACCACGCAGGACTAGATTCTGTTGTCTATCTGAGGATTTACTTACTAGGGTATGCATATACACAAAACCCTATTCTTGAAATTTTGTTCAATAGTTCAAGATGGTGGTGGGTTTGAAATGCAGGTTGAAGATCTTTTTCCCAATAGCATGTCTTGCTTTCACTGTAATGGTGCCGGTTAACTGGACCAACACGACGTTGGATAAGCTACAGAATCTAACTTTCAGTGACATTGATAAACTCTCTATATCAAATATACCTAATGGATCATCCAGGTAATCAGTGCATTTGATTTGTTTTGATATATATTGTCATTGATCATATTCTATGATCATATATGTGACCAGGTTTTGGGTGCATTTGTGTATGGCTTATGTGATTACCTTGTGGACATGCTTTGTCTTAAAACGAGAGTACAAGATTATTGGTTCCATGAGGCTACAGTTTCTTGCTTCTGATCAAAGGAGACCTGACCAGTTTACAGTTAAACATAATTTTTCTCAATCTCTTGGTCCACTCAGCTTTACCTTCTGATATTAAATGTCATTTGCTTTTGATTAATCTAGGTTCTGGTTAGGAACATTCCTCCAGATCCTGATGAATCAGTCAGTGAACTTGTTGAGCATTTCTTTAAAGTCAATCATCCAGACTACTACCTAACTTACCAGGTTACAACTTTGATCTTACTCAGGATGTTTTATTTTGGATTCTTGTTTTTGGTTTGATTCATCTTCTGGTTTAACCAAACAGGCTGTCTACAACGCAAACAAGTTGTCTGAATTGGTTCAGAAGAGGAAAAAATGTCAGAACTGGCTTGATTACTATCAAAACAAACACTCTAGGAATGCCTCTAAAAGGCCTATGATCAAGGTAACTGAAAGTAAATCTTATCTTTCATTAAATCTTTGAGATAACCCTTATACATCCATGATCCAGGTGGGTTTTCTTGGCTGTTGGGGTGAAAAAGTTGATGCAATCGATCAGTATACCGAAAAAATCGAGGGACTAACAAGAAAAGTAAATGCCCCTATCCTAACTCCTTGTGTTTGATCACCTTGTTGACTCTACTTTGATGGTTTCAGATAAGTGAAGAGAAGGAGAAGGTAACAAGCAGCAAAAAGTCACTAGTCCCTGCAGCTTTTGTATCTTTCAAAAGGCGTTGGGGTGCAGTTGTTTGCGCACAAACTCAACAGTCAAGAAACCCAACAGAATGGCTTACCGAGTGGGCTCCAGAGCCAAGAGACATCTACTGGGACAACCTTGCATTGCCTTATGTCCACCTCACTATCAGAAGACTAGTGATAGCTGTTGCTTTCTTCTTCCTCACTTTCTTCTTCATGATCCCTATAGCATTCGTGCAGACACTTGCCAACATTGAAGGCATTGAGAAGGCTGTACCTTTCTTGAAACCTCTCATCGAAATGTAATAACATTCTCAAACCTTAACTCTATGTTCCTTTTTCTTGTGGTTGTTTCTTGAAATCTTGAAACCTTAACAGGAAAACGGTTAAGTCGTTTATACAAGGCTTCCTTCCAGGTATAGCATTGAAGATCTTCCTCATTGTCCTCCCTAGCATACTGATGCTAATGTCGAAATTCGAAGGATTCATAAGTAAATCTTCATTAGAGAGAAGATGTGCAAGCCGGTACTACATGTTCCAGTTCATAAACGTTTTCCTCTGCAGCATAATAGCCGGTACTGCACTTCAACAGCTTAACAGTTTCTTGAACCAATCTGCAACCGAGATCCCAAAGACTATCGGTGTGTCCATACCGATGAAAGCCACTTTCTTTATAACCTACATAATGGTGGATGGATGGGCTGGTGTTGCTGGAGAGATACTAAGGTTGAAGCCATTGATAATCTATCATCTCAAGAACTTCTTTCTTGTGAAAACAGAGAAAGATAGAGAAGAAGCAATGGATCCTGGAACTATAGGGTTCAACACTGGTGAACCACAGATACAACTCTACTTCATTCTTGGTCTTGTTTACGCTGCTGTTAGCCCTATCCTCCTACCTTTCATCCTCGTCTTCTTCGCCTTAGCTTATGTTGTTTACCGTCATCAGGTCAAAACCCACATCCTAAAATCTCTGTTTTATCATTTCTACTCCATTCTTTTTAAGTAAGAAAATCGTTTCTCCTTTTGTCGGGAACCCAAACATTGTGTATAACTCCCACCGAGTATTGAATCCAAGTGGCGTAGTGCCTACTAGACACTCATTTACCACTAAACGAATAGCTCGTTCACTACTCCATTGTCTAAGCTTGTTTTTTAATCATCTTCTTTGGTTGCAGATTATAAATGTGTATAACCAAGAGTATGAGAGTGCTGGAGCGTTCTGGCCTGATGTTCATAGACGTGTAGTGATTGCTTTGATAGTATCTCAGCTTCTTTTAATGGGCTTACTCAGCACAAAACGAGCTTCACGTTCAACTCCATTGCTTTTTATACTTCCTGTGTTAACCATAGGGTTCCACAGATTCTGCAAAGGACGTTATGAGCCAGTCTTTGTCAGATACCCATTACAGGTTAGTAGTTCATGTCTCTCTCTGTCTCTCCTTTCTTTGTATGTTTGGTCTTGATGATGTCTTTTTGTTTGTTTGTTTGTAGGATGCAATGGTTAAGGATACCTTGGAACGCACGAAAGAACCGAACTTAAACTTGAAAACGTTTCTTCAAAACGCTTATGTGCATCCGGTGTTTAAGGCGGCGGATAATGTAAAGGATGAGATGGTTGTGGAGGAGCCGAGGCCTGATAGGACGCCGGATTTAGTGGCTACTAAACGCAGCTCACAGAGACATACTAGTGGTGGCTCCTCTCTTGAAACTTTTACTTTAAAGTGAGATATTTTTGATGAGAT